>JACYXH010000491.1:820000-825000 GCA_026745465.1 Lota lota | reverse complement strand
TATGTGTAGTAGCAGTAACTTACACCAGAGCCTGGGTGTAGTTGAAGGTGGGGTTGTAGTAGTACTAGTATATATGTGTAGTAGCAGTAACTTACACCAGAGCCTGGGTGTAGTTGAAGGTGGGGTTGTAGTAGTACTAGTATATATGTGTAGTAGCAGTAACTTACACCAGAGCCTGGGTGTAGTTGAAGGTGGGGCTGATACCCAGGAACCTCTGAATGGCCTCCATCACCAGGGCAGGGTTGGACCGCAGCAGAGAACCATCCACCATGTGCATCTAGAGGACGAGAGACAGAGACACTATCTAGTCATCTAGAGGACGAGAGACAGAGACACTATCTAGTAATCTAGAGGACGAGAGACAGAAACACTATCTAGTCATCTAGAGGACGAGAGACAGAGACACTATCTAGTCATCTAGAGGACGAGAGACAGAGACACTATCTAGTCATCTAGAGGACGAGAGACAGAGACACTATCTAGTCATGTGCATTTAGAAGACGAGAGACAGAGACACTATCTAGTCATCTAGAGGACGAGAGACAGAGACACTATCTAGTCATGTGCATCTAGAAGACGAGAGACAGAGACACTATCTAGTCATCTAGAGGACGAGAGACAGAGACCATATCTAGTCATCTAGAGGACGAGAGACAGAGACACTATCTAGTCATCTAGAGGACGAGAGACAGAGACAATATCTAGTCACGTAACACACGCTTTCATCCAAACCACTTGCAGTGAATTCAGACAAGCGTTTAGTAATTGTGCTCAAGGATGTCCCTAGGTAGACTGTGGACATGGAGATCGAACCCAGAACCTTCTGGCAGGGGGTTGAACTCCCTGACCAGTGTCTAAGACCGGGGTCAGGAACCTTCGCAGTGATCGCACGTGGCTGACCCACAAGGCTGAAAATAGAAAGGATAAGGAAAGCCCTGAAGAGGGACTATGACTTCATTCTTTGCATCCTAAATGGTTTCATTAGCAATGAATGATATCATGTCCCCTAAAAAGGTTGAGTGGTTCTTATGTCAACTCGTCTCTTCTCAGAACCATTTCAAGTCATTTCCTTCTTAATGGATCCGCCAGCTGAAAGGTTCCCGACCCGTTCTGGACTAGCTGCTAACAGAAGACTAGATGGGAACAGTTTGATGCGCAGGCAAACAGAATGTCAGCTGTGTCACGAGGGTGACACTGATTCAAAGTAGGTACGATTTAAGAGCGATGATTAGAGTCTAATTTGTTCGCTTTTCGGGAGTGACATGCGCCGTGAGAATATCTCTCTCTTTATGAGCCGATGTGCATTCTAGACCGCTCCCGGCTCATTTCAGACCAATCAGGGCACCTCTTCCGTGATTGGTTCAGGGAATCCATCTTGCCTGTCAATCACGGGTGGGTTAAATGCAACCCTTCTCAATGGTGGAGCAACGTAGCGAGGGCGGGAGCAGAGCGAGGGGGGACGTTGTTGTTTGAGTAAAGAAACCCTGCGCTCCGCTCTCTCTCTTCCCGGAGCAGTCCCACCACCAGGTGAGGAGCAGGTAGGGCGGGGCCAGAGGGCGGGGCCAGAGCAGTCCCACCACCAGGTGAGGAGCAGGTAGGGCGGGGCCAGAGGGCGGGGCCAGAGCAGTCCCACCACCAGGTGAGGAGCAGGTAGGGCGGGGCCAGAGCAGTCCCACCACCAGGTGAGGAGCAGGTAGGGCGGGGCCAGAGGGCGGGGCCAGAGCAGTCCCACCACCAGGTGAGGAGCAGGTAGGGCGGGGCCAGAGCAGTCCCACCACCAGGTGAGGAGCAGGTAGGGCGGGGCCAGAGCAGTCCCACCACCAGGTGAGGAGCAGGTAGGGCGGGGCCAGAGCAGTCCCACCACCAGGTGAGGAGCAGGTAGGGCGGGGCCAGAGCAGTCCCACCACCGGGTGAGGAGCAGGTAGGGCAGAGCCAGAGGGCGGGGCCAGAGCAGTCCCACCACCGGGTGAGGAGCAGGTAGGGCGGGGCCAGAGCAGTCCCACCACCGGGTGAGGAGCAGGTAGGGCAGAGCCAGAGGGCGGGGCCAGAGCAGTCCCACCACCGGGTGAGGAGCAGGTAGGGCAGAGCCAGAGGGCGGGGCCAGAGCAGTCCCACCACCGGGTGAGGAGCAGGTAGGGCGGGGCCAGGGCAGTCCCACCACCAGGTGAGGAGCAGGTAGGGTGGGGCCAGAGGGCGGGGCTCACCTGGCTGGGCTGGTAGTGCTGGAGCCAGCGCTCCAGGTGGACGGCGTAGGTCCCCGGTCTCAGACAGCGTCTCTGCAGGGCCAGGATGTCCCGGGGGGCCTGGGGGCCCGAGGTCACCACCGTGTGGAAGGTGTTGTTCAGGGCGGCCGGGTCTCGGTGGGCCCGCTGGTGCTGCAGACCCCAAATAAAACACCTTATACTATCATACACAACACACACTACACAACACACAACACACACTACACAACACACAAGTCTGGTGCTGCAGACCCCAAATAAAACACCTTATACTATCATACACAACACACACTACACAACACACACTACACAACACACGAGTCTGGTGCTGCAGACCCCAAATAAAACACCTTATACTATCATACACAACACACACTACACAACACACACTACACAACAAACGAGTCTGGTGCTGCAGACCCCGAATAAAACACCTTATACTATCATACACAACACACACTACACAACACACAACACACACTACACAACACACGAGTCTGGTGCTGCAGACCCCGAATAAAACACCTTATACTATCATACACAACACACACTACACAACACACAACACACACGAGTCTGGTGCTGCAGACCCCAAATAAAACACCTTATACTATCATACACAACACACACTACACAACACACAACACACACTACACAACACACAAGTCTGGTGCTGCAGACCCCAAATAAAACACCTTATACTATCATACACAACACACACTACACAACACACAACACACACTACACAACACACAAGTCTGGTGCTGCAGACCCCAAATAAAACACCTTATACTATCATACACAACACACACTACACAACACACACTACACAACACACGAGTCTGGTGCTGCAGACCCCAAATAAAACACCTTATACTATCATACACAACACACACTACACAACACACACTACACAACACACGAGTCTGGTGCTGCAGACCCCAAATAAAACACCTTATACTATCATACACAACACACACTACACAACACACACTACACAACACACGAGTCTGGTGCTGCAGACCCCAAATAAAACACCTTATACTATCATACACAACACACATACACACAAGTCACACATACACACTTGTATGTGTGGGGGGGGGGATGTGTCACCTGTGATTACAGGGTGTCTTGGATTGATTGGACTGAACATTTTCTGTTGCTAAATCTACAAGATTACACTTGAAACCAGAATACCTCAATACGTGTAGGTCTGTCTTTACAGCATAGGTCTATTCAGTGAAGGTCTATTCAGCATAGGTCTATACAGCGTAGATCTACACAGCATTGTTTTATAAATGTAGGTCTATAGATCATTGTTTTATACACGTAGATCTATACAGCGTAGATCTACATGTAGATCTATACAGCGTAGATCTATACAGCGTAGGTCTTTAGAGCGTAGATCTACACAGCATTGTTCTATACATGTAGATCTATACAGCGTAGGTCTATACAGCGTAGTTCTGTCGAGCGTATGTCTATACAGTGAGTGATTAATCAACCCCCATCTGCATCATGCAATTAAAAGGATGTGATTTGGCGCTTCACATGGAAGCATGTATCTGGGTGATACATCGCCATAGCAACAAGTTGGCTCCCAGCTGTCCAGGCCCAAGTTGTGACTCCATTAAAAGGCAGATCGGCTGATTAGAAATTAACTAATTAAATTAACTATTGAACGAATCCATTTAATTACTTGTGTGAACCACACCTCCTGGGTTTCTGGCATGACCCCCTGCAATTTTAATTACCTCGTTACTACCTGATCTCTTCAGAGTCTCTGCATGCTGCATGTTTAATTACCTCGTTACTACCTGATGTTTGATTACCTCGTTACTACCTGATCTCTTCAGAGTCTCTGCATGCTGCATGTTTAATTACCTCGTTACTACCTGATGTTTGATTACCTCGTTACTACCTGATGTTTAATTACCTCGTTACTACCTGATCTCTTCAGAGTCTCTGCATGCTGCATGTTTAATTACCTCGTTACTACCTGATGTTTAATTACCTCGTTACTACCTGATCTCTTCAGAGTCTCTGTTTGCTGCATGTTTGATTACCTCGTTACTACCTGATGTTTGATTACCTCGTTACTACCTGATGTTTAATTACCTCGTCACTACCTGATCTCTTCTGAGTCTCTGCCGGAACCACTCCGAACTGAGTGCTGGTGCTCCAGAAAAAGAAAACCCCAAGTTCCCGAGGAGTTTGAGCTCTGAGATGAGGTGCAAGGTGGATGCACACGGCTGATGGCAGATTCCCTAGAGATTCACCTTTGAACTGCTTTTTAACAGGAGAGGGGCATTGTGACTCTGCTTAGCCCTTCCATTTTTGTTTGGTGCTTTATGCTAGGAACGTATTCAGCAAACGGTTTTATCCAAAGTGGATTTCAGTGAGTTCTCTTTTATCGATACATGTCACTAAGGAGCAGTTAGGCGTTGAGGGGGGGGGGGGGGGGGGGCGTGTTGCTCCAGGATGGAGCCTACAGGTAGACTGTGGACATCGGGGTTTGATCCCACAACCTTAGGGCTGCGAGTCAAACAACTGCACGAGCACGCCACTATCCAGTATGAAGGGTCGGCGCTTAATGCAGCGTTCTCATTCAACATCTCCCTCTTCCTTCCTGTGTTACATGTGTGGGGGCCCCGTCTCTCTACTGGGTGCGGGCTCTGACCTGGTACCAGGAGTAGGCCCGGTCTGACGGGTTGATGAGCACCGCCAGGATCTTGGCCCTGGGCAGCAGAGCGGCGGCGCGCTTGGGCACCAGCT
>JACYXH010000491.1:802500-812500 GCA_026745465.1 Lota lota | reverse complement strand
ACTTTTCTTTGTAATTTTAGTGTCACAGTATCACCCTGATCTCCACAATAAGAGGTAATATCTGTTGTCAATGCTAATCAATAGTGATTTCAATAATGCAATGATTAAAATCCAATATAGTCCACAAAGAAAATGCTTGCCAGCTGGTACCTCACAGTGGACTTAAAACCGTTAGTGAGTTTTTTCATTCGGAAAGTCTCTACAAATTGGGAGGGGCTCAATCTTACACAATGGGACTTTGACTGCATTACGTTTTAAAAACACAGTACGTAGATATGGACTCAAATTGTTCTCACTGGGTTAAACACATGCTCACAGCTTGCGTTATGAAAAGCATAAGCTATGAATAACTGATGAACTGTATGCTGGGTTAGGAGGTTCAGCTGGGTCCCAGTGGGGTCACACTGGGTCCCAGTGGGGTCACACTGGGTCCCACTCACCTGTGTGGAAGAACTTCCCAGAGAAGCCCAGGTTAAAGGTGAAGTTTGGAACCAGGACCCTCAGCTTGTTCTGAGTGTTCAGTAAGGCCTGGGAACAGCAACACAAAACCCAGCCAATCATTAATCACAGTCGTGCTTTGCAGCCACTCAAAAGCAGAACTCACCCCAGTTCAAAGTGATGCCTTGAGTTTCTACTCTTTGGCATTAGAGCAACGAAACTCTTAAGTTATTCAAGCCATGCAGAATTCTTACGAATGAATGCGCACACAGTCACACTACCGTCACATAACTCTGTAGTCGTGAGTGCAGGGAGGTGCTGGGGCACATGGGTAGAGCGGTGTGTGTGTTGAACTAATCCTCTAAGCACCCAGCCAAAGTTCTACCCAAACCCTCTGCACTTAATTGAAGCAGATTATCAGTCCTCTGTCAGTGTGTGTGTGTGTGTGTGTGTGTGTGTGTGTGTGTGTGTGTGTGTGTGTGTGTGTGTGTGTGTGTGTGTGTGTGTGTGTGTGTGTGTGCGTATACACGCGCATGTGTTCTGAAGCCAAGCCCTGTGTCAGACTCAACCTTTTCTTCTCTGCCAATGAACAAACCTCAGGGCAAGGCGGAAAAGAGAGAGAATTAAGGCAGAGAGACACAAAGAGACAGCGAGAGAGAGGGAGACAGCGAAAAGACTTTCCACTCTGGTTCCAGGGCGAGCATGGGGGGGGGGGGGGGGGTTCTTCTGTGTGTCTTGGCAGGAGAAAGCAGAAGATGAAGGGAAGAGAGCAGGAAACAAGGAGGCTTACGTGTGTTAAGTGTGTCCAAGTATAGAGAAGGAGGAGGTGTTTGTGTTTGTTGCAGTTTCAGGGTGTGTGTGCGTGTACCCCTGACCGCGTGTCAGCGCGTGTGTGTGTTTGTTTTACTGCTGGACCAGGATCCCCCCCACCCCCCAACAAGACTTTATCAATCAGCAACGAGAGTGGGAGACAGGTTCAGAGAGAGCGAGTTAGAGACAGAGTCAGAGACAGGTTCAGAGAGAGTTAGAGAGTCAGAGACAGAGTCAGAGACAGGTTCAGAGAGAGTTAGAGAGTCAGAGACAGAGTCAGAGACAGAGAGAGCGAGTCAGAGACAGTCAGAGAGAGAGTTAGAGAGTCAGAGAGAGAGTCAGAGAGAGTTAGAGTCAGAGACAGAGTCAGAGAGAGAGTTAGAGAGTCAGAGACAGAGTCAGAGAGAGCGAGTCAGAGACAGAGAGAGAGTCAGAGAGAGAGTCAGAGAAAGAGTCAGACACAGTCAGAGAGAGAGATAAGAATGGAAAGAAATGGATGAATGACTTCTGAAGGTCACATGATGCGTGGGGGGCTTCGCAGGGTTTTCTTTCCATGATTCAGTTTCCGTCACCATGGCACCCATAGGACTTTTATCTTGATTTAAAAAGCTGCTGGGATGCCGCGCTCTTCCAGGGTGATCATCAGAGGAGGATCTACAGCCCGCGGAGCAGGTAGAGGAGCATCAGGAGGAGGAGGAGCAGGAGGAGCAGGAGGAGGAGGAGCAGGAGGAGGAGCAGGAGGAGGAGCAGGAGGAGCAGGAGGAGGAGGAGCAGGAGGAGGAGCAGGAGGAGGAGGAGGAGCAGCAGGAGGAGGAGCAGGAGGAGCAGGAGAAGGAGGAGCCAGAGGAGGAACAGGAGCAGGAGGAGCAGGAGGAGGAGCAGGAGGAGCAGGAGGAGGGACAGCAGAAGGACTTCGTCCCCAGCTGGGGAAACGCAGTGCCGGCGGTCATGTTTGTGTTTGAGTTGGTACCTCGGTAATGGCAGCCTACAGCGGCTGCTTCGTGTTCAGTGTTTGTCATCACCGTGTGTTGTTGTTTAAGGTGTAGTGTGATTGGCGTCTGAACAGGGAGTGTGCTGGTGATTAATGATGGTTGGAGGATGTGGGGATGTTCCAGACCAGGCTGACAGAGGGTACTGGTTCGGTAGGAACTGGTTAGTCTAGCAGTTGACTCCTTTTCTGCAATGGCCGCCACTAATATCTGTAAAGTCTGTTAAATGTCATGAATGCCCAACATAAGTAATCTGAAACCTAAAAGTAATAATAACAATTGCATCTCTGAAGCTGTAAGTAGCAGAACTTACGGTAGATCAATCAGTTCAAATGGAAATACATGTTCTGTTGAATGACTCATCGGTTACTAAGAGCTTCACACCAAATATTGGACTGTCCCGTTTGAACGGTGTTTTTAAGTGCTTGTTTTAAAAACTTTTACGTGCTTCAGTACTAAACAGGGAGAGACTGCTGGGTGCTCCGTCTGACTGGTGTTTCAAACACCCAGCAGCCGCTGCCGGCCTACACCCTGGCCTACGCCCTGGTCCACGCCTTACGCCCTACGCCCTGGCCTACACCCTGGCCTACGCCCTACGCCCTGGCCTACGCCCTACGCCCTGGCCTACACCCTGGCCTACGCCCTACGCCCTACGCCCTGGCCTACACCCTACGCCCTGGCCTACACACTGGCCTACACCCTGGCCTACGCCCTGGCCTACTTACTGTTCTACACCCTGGCCTACGCCCTACGCCCTATGCCCTGGCCTACACCCTGGCCTACTTACTGTTCTACACCCTGGCCTACGCCCTGGCCTACACCCTGGCCTACGCCCTACACCCTGGCCTACGCCCTACACCCTGGCCTACGCCCTGGCCTACACCCTGGCCTACTTACTGTTCTACACCCTGGCCTACGCCCTGGCCTACACCCTGGCCTACGCCCTACACCCTGGCCTACGCCCTACACCCTGGCCTACGCCCTGGCCTACTTACTGTTCTACGCCCTGGCCTACGCCCTGGCCTACGCCCTGGCCTACGCCCTGGCCTACACCCTGGCCTACGCCCTGGCCTACGCCCTGGCCTACGCCCTGGCCTACGCCCTGGCCTACTTACTGTTCTACGCCCTGGCCTACGCCCTGGCCTACGCCCTGGCCTACGCCCTGGCCTACGCCCTGGCCTACACCCTGGCCTACGCCCTGGCCTACGCCCTGGCCTACGCCCTGGCCTACACCCTGGCCTACTTACTGTTCTGCACAGCAACCACGAGCGTCAAAAACTAAAAGTTACCTTTCCTTAAAATGTTCAACTTTACCGTGGTTAACTCAGCGTCTAATAAATCTTTTTGGGGAATGAAAACCAAACTAAGATGGATGTGTTCAATGGTTCAAGTTCCATTTAAATAGTGCGGATGTTCCTCAGAGAGGGACTCATTCATATTCATTGCAGATCCATTAAAGTCAAAATATAAATGTTTCTTCAGACCTTAAACTTTCACCATTTTTCAGACCTCTCCGTTTTTTTACTACAAAAAAGAAGGTTTCCTGAATTCATTTCAAGAAGGGATTCTGCAGACGAAAGCAAGCAGAAACCTCTGTTTCACCTCTTGGTTTAAATGTAATTTTAGACAACAAAGGAAGTCTACACCACCACAGGTAGGAGTCCATCTGCCGCTCGCTAGACGGCTGATACTAAAAGTGAGAGACGATCCTCAACGTGAAAGACGATACTGAAAGAAGAGAAACACTGTGTTTTTTTGTGGTCGTTTCCACCAGCATTTTCCCCTGAAACACAAACCCACACAGTGAGGGCAGACGAGAATTACATACAAGCAGACTGTAGCCCAGTGCAGATAGCAACGGATTAGTCATCCACTTTAACATGTGCTAATGAGGATATAACTAATTTAACCCAGAACATGTGATAATTAAGAGATAACTACTTCAACCCAGAACATGTGATAATGAAGTTCATTAGTGAAAAGGAGATAATCATACTGTATGATAGTTAAGAGATAATCAGCCTGTATGGTAATGAACAAGAGTTAATCACCCTGTATGATAATGAACAAGAGTTAATCAGCCTGTATGATAATGAACAAGAGATAATCACCCTGTCTAATAATGAACAAGAGATAATCACCCTGTATAATAATTAACAAGAGATAATCACCCTGTATGATAATGAAGAGATAATCAGCCTCTATGATAATGAACAAGAGTTAATCAGCCTGTATGATAATGAAGAAATAATCAGCCTCTATGTAATGAAGAGATAATCAGCCTCTATGATAAAGAAGAGATAATCAGCCTCTACGATAATGAAGAGATAATCAGCCTCTATGTAATGAAGAGATAATCAGCCTCTACGATAATGAAGAGATAATAAGCCTGTATGATATTGAACCAGAGTTCATCAGCCTGTATGATAGTGAACCAGAGTCAGTCAGTATGATAGTGAACCAGAGTTAATCACTACGTAAGCCAGCATCGTCCCTGTGTTGCTCAGTACATTCACTTGTTCAGCGCATCACCTCTGGGCATCCATTCCACTTCCTGCTCTAATTCAGGCCGGTTTAGCCGAGGACATCCCATCAACACACCGCTCTCCATCCAATTTGGGCCAGAACTCTGCCGTTACGTTCCCAGACCGAGGGCTTCTGCTAGTGGTTCATATTGATTAGGTTCAGACTCCTGTCGTCTCTGATCCCCCGCGATGTTTTATACGCCTCGCAGACGGAGGGAGAGATGGTAAGATGCCCGTTTCAAACACAATTCATTCCTCTTTGGCCAAAAAACAACAACAAGCGAACAAAAAAACAACAACATTATCTGGGAGCCTCACAAAGGAACCATCATCCCGACAGGATCGCCAGCAGGACGATGGTACACAGACACACAACACTCTGGGATCCATGATAGTGTACACACACTAGCTAGTCCCTCCATGATGGGAGAACGCTGGAGGACGAGGAGGAGGATGAAGAGAGTGAAGAGGCGAAAGACAGCGAATAGGAGGAAGAGGAAAAAGAGGAGGAAGAAGAAAAAAAGAGCGAAGAGAAGGAAGACAAAAGGGAGGAGGAGGAAGAGAGTGAAGAGGAGGAAAAGGATTAGGAAGAGGAAGAGAGTGAAGAGGAGGAAGAGGAAAAAGAGGAGGAAAATTGAAGAGGAGGAAGAGAGCGAACAGAGGGCAGATGAAGGGGCGGAGGAGGAAGAGAGTGAAGAGGAGGAACAGGGTGAGGAAGAGGAGGAAGAGGAAGCAAGCGAGGAGAAGGAGGACGAAGGGGAGTTGGAGGGCATTAAAAGAAGGATGAGGGCAATAACGAGGAGCAGTCGGAGCCGGAGCAGAAGCTGGCCGAGGTGCAGGAGGCGTAGAGCGCGCGTGCGCTCAGCATGGGGAGGGTAGGGTGGCTATGAACCCAACCATCTGCTCGCCTCATCTTCCACATCCCAAGGTGGTTCAGAAACAAGAGGATGAGGGACCAGGACTGCCTGTCTCCACAGCCCTATAAAGACCACCCACCAGTATGGTGGACCTCCACTCAGGGCTGAAGAGCTGGGGGGTGGACTGCTAGACCCCATCGGGGATGGGGGGGGGGGGAAGGGGGGTGGACCTCTATGTCTGCAGGCCTGTGATGTGATTAATTACTGCCGTTCCAACCTGGTGAAATATGAATCAAGTATGATGACATCAGGTGCAAGGCCTACAGTAGGTGACTTGGCTGAGCAGCGACCAGATGGCCAGCTGAGATTAACCATCGCTCCAGAAATGGGGGAGGGGAGGGGAGGAGAGGGGAGGAGAGGAGAGGGGAGGAGAGGAGAGGGGAGGAGAGGGGAGGTGAAGTGAGATGAGGGGAGATGAGGGGAGGGAGGGGAGAGGGTGTTAACATCTAACCTGGAAAGGTAAAACCCTTTGAGATCAGACCTCCAATACATGTGTCTGCGTGTGCGTGCGCATGTGTGTGTGTGTGCGCATGTGTGTGTGTGCGTGCGCATGTGCGCGTGTGTGTGTGTAGGGGGGGGGGGTTTGGATGTGAGAAAATCAGCAGGTGTGGCCGGGTTATCGATGCTGAGATCACAGCCTGGCAGGAAGGGAATCATAATGTGAAAAGCATAGAATGAACTAGAATACGTAGTTAACACATAGAGCAGAATGTAGTGTATATATATATAGAGTACAGTCTAGTGTACCGTATTTAAAAAATAAATAAAGCCGCCGCTTGTATCCAAATTTTACGAACCAAAAGCATCGCTGTGGCTTATTTTCCGGAGCATCTGATAGGACGAATTTGCAAACACAAAGACTTCAAAGAAGAAAAATCGCCACCGTTTTCAGCGATTTGCATTTGAGTGATAAAACATGACGTTTCTAATACCTTCAAATGTAGAGTATAGACTAGAGTAGAATGTAGACTATAGACTAGAGTAGAATGTATACTATAGACTAGAGTAGAATGTATAGTATATACTAGAGTAGAATGTAGACTATAGACTAGAGTACAATGTATACTATAGACTAGAGTAGAATGTATAGTATAGACTACAGTAGAATGTAGACTATAGACTAGAGTAGAATGTAGACTATAGACTACAGTAGAATGTATAGTATATACTAGAGTAGAATGTAGAGTATATACTAGAGTAGAATGTAGAGTATATACTAGAGTAGAATGTAGAGTATATACTAGAGTAGAATGTAGAGTATATACTAGAGTAGAATGTAGACCATAGACTACAGTAGAATGAATCATGCAAAATCACTTCACTTTCACCCTCACTAAATTCCAAGTAATAATGAGATTACAAATTAAACGTGAAAAGCCAGTTATTTAATACTTTCTATGCCCATGCTTGCAGTGTGGTTAACATATGCCATAAAAATATCAAGTTAACAAATGCCAATAAAATAATGCTATGCTAATATTAATACAAACATATGCTAATGGAAATATTTAAGTTGCCAATAATAACAATAAAAGCATGCATACGCCAATACTAATTTCAAAAGATACATTTCAGTCTTTTGTCTTGCTGCTATATCAACCAAACGTCTATCCCTCTCATCAGCGGAAATGAACCGAGGACAGAAGAGAACAACCTCTGATAACCACTTCCTCTGCTTTCCTGGGCTCTGAGCAAACACTGGAACCAGCAACCCTGCCAAATACCAGGTTGGCTGACTTCTGGAAAGTTACATGGACTCCTGAAGCTTAGCTCCTACTGGCTGACACACACACACACACACACACACACACACACACACACACACACACACACACACACACACACACACACACACACACACACACACACACACACACACACACACACACACACACCTCCATTATTTCCAATAATTTGTAACTAATGAGCTTTTCTGGTCGCTCCCCAGTGGCTCTTAGCTCCAAGCTCCCTGAGTAGTCAAGCGACCGCCCTCCCACCCCCACCCCCGCCCCCGCCCCCTCTCACCAGTAGTCCCTAACAATACAAAGGACCAAGGGGTGAGGGTGTTCAGTTCAGGGGAAGGATCTGGCAGAACAGCCCGTGCTTGGCATCAAGCCCGGTGAACACGTCTCTCCCCATCGACCATTAGACGCTCGGTTACATGAACAATCCCCCAGCCCTGAAACACCGGAGAACGTTCCACCCGGAACACAAACCACGAGAGACCCGGCCCCCCCCCCCTCACTCACCTCCACGTCGGACACCTTCATGCGCGTTCCCTCCTTGCCCACGAAGATATCATCCACGTCCACCAGGAGGTGTCTCTCCAGGGTCAGACACAGCCTCCGCCCGGTCAGGTAGGCGATGGCGTCCACGAAGATCAGCTTGTGGAGCCAGTAGTTGAGGTTGTTCCCAAACAGGACCCTCTGGATGCCGTCCAGGAGCCCCAGGTCCTGGACCACGGTGGCGTGGAGGTTTCTCGCCGCGGGGTTCAGCGAGCTGGGGGGGGCCGCGTAAGCCAGCGCGTCCGTGGCCCTGGCGCTGGCGAGCAGCACCGGCTCGTACGTGGAGTGGTTGGACTGGAAGACGGTCCAGTCGTCCCCGGGCAGGGGCCCCGGCTCCACCTGGTTGGGCCGCGTGACGTAGAGGAGCGGCGCGCCGGGGTTGACGCGGTAGTCGCGCAGGCCCAGGTGAGAGTGCAGGAACAGCGGGAAGCCTTTGAGCTGCGCGCTGTGCAGGGAGTTCCCGTTGGCCTTGAAGAAGCCGATGACGCCCGCGCCGTACCCGGCGCAGTACCTGTCCAGGACGTCTCGGTTCCCGGCGTCCAGGTTGACGTACTTGAGCAGGTTCTCGTAGATGACCAGCGCGTAGCGTCCGCGGCTGTGCAGCGTCAGCGTGGGCATGTCCCCTTTGCCCGGCGCGATCTCGGTCCGGTAGCGGAAGCGGCTGGACTCCAGGATGGCCACGATCTCCTGGCCCAGCTGGGAGTAGATGCTCTCCACGAACACCAGGACCACCGCCTCGGTCCGCGAGGTGTCTATGGCCTTGACCATGCGCGGGCGGCCGTTGCGGGGGGGCAGGTACAGCGGGGCCCGCTGGCCGCCCGGCCCCCCCTCCGTGCTGGCTCCGCCCCCGGCCACCGGCCCCGGTCCCCCGCCGCAGTCGCTGAAGGGCATGGGCGGAGCCTCCTTGATCTTGGGGCTGTTGGAGACGTAGTAGGCCAGGCAGGCCATGGACAGCAGGCAGAAGAAGATGAGCACCAGGACCAGCCGGTGGAGCTCCAGCTGGCGCATGCCCCGCACCAGCTTCCATACGCCCGCGGCGGCGCCCACCATGGTGCCGCTGGCGGGTGCTGGTGGTGCTGGCGGTGGCGACCCCCGGTGGCGCACAGCGGGAGGCGCGGCGGCCGGCTTCCACGGGGAGCGAGGCGAGAGCGCGGGGAGCGCGGGGAGCGAGAGGAGCGAGAGGAGGAGGGCTGAGCGGCAGGAAGTGGCGCTGAGCGAAGCGGAGGAACTGCCATTTACTCTAGGTCACCATGACCCCCATCGCCCGCACCCACCACCCTGCTGATGATGCTCCAGGCCTGCCCCGCCTCCCGCTTCACCTCCCTGGGCCCGGGGAGTCCAGTCAGGTGGTCAGGGTGGGCCGAGCCTTCAGCTACAAATCTAATCTGCAGTATTTACTCTTTCACTTTATCTCTCGGTCTCTTATAACGCTCTCTCTCTCTTTCGCTCTCTCACTGCAGTCCTTAGCCCGGCCAATGTCTAAGAGGATTTGGTTTCACCAACGTGCGTGCGCACACACACACACACACACACCCACCCACACAGAAACACACACACACCCCCTCTGCCCGTCTCCCCCTCCTCCTCCCCCTTCCGTCTGGACAGATCAGCAGGTTTTCCGGTCCGTCATCTCCCCTAAGGTGAGCTGGGTGTCTGGCCGTTGTCAGAGG
The DNA here is from genome assembly GCA_026745465.1 of Lota lota. Taxonomy (NCBI): domain Eukaryota; kingdom Metazoa; phylum Chordata; class Actinopteri; order Gadiformes; family Lotidae; genus Lota; species Lota lota. Next base: position 802,866 of record JACYXH010000491.1, on the reverse strand, counting down.
ACACCAGGGGAGCGTCCCTCAGAAGCAGCCCAGGAAGGAGGCCTCAGATCTGGGCTGAGGGTCTGCTGAAGTTAGCCTGTGCTGGGGGCTCCGGCCCCTGCAGTGAATGGTCCGACTCATATCTTGAAACACCTGGAGGGAAGACAGACAGACAGACAGACAGACAGGGATAATTAATTCGTGATAACACTTTCATTATAATTATTGCGTTATAATTTAGCGTATGCTTTAATCTAAAGCAACATTGAGTGTAAAAGATGGATAGATAGATAAAAGGTTTCGGGATTGAACATCTTGCTCAAGGATGCCTATAGGTAGAGCAGGGACATGGGGGATCAGAGAACCAAGAGAGCCCAGAAGGGGGTG
>JACYXH010000491.1:790000-797500 GCA_026745465.1 Lota lota | reverse complement strand
ACAGAGAGACAGAGACGGAGAACGAGATAGAGACAGACAGAGAGACACAGAGACAGACTGAGAACTAGAGAGAGAGACACACACACACACACACACACACACACACACAAAGAAGGGAAGAGAGAAAATTGCAGGGTTCTCCTACACTGTGAATAGTCCCGGCTCCGGCTGTATCACTTTCCAAGCCTATTGTCATCAGATGGGCTCGCGGTGGACTCTTCCCCCCCCCCATTGGCACATTGGAAGAGCAGCAGGACAAGGGCTCAGAATGTTCCGGAAACTTCTCCGGGGGGAGGTTTGTGCTCAGAGTCGACTGACCAGTTTGGTCCTCGGATGGTTTCAGAGCTCGCGTCCGTGGGACCGGGTGGCGTGGGTGTAATGTTACGCCTGGCCCCCGGGGGCCCCCGGGGGCTCCGCGGGGACGCAGACCTGCAGTCTGAAACCACAGTCACATAATGGACGCTCCACACGACCCAAAATGGCCGCTAAGGCCGTTCCAATGGGCCTTATGGGCCCATTGGAACGGCCTTAGCGGCCATTTTGGAGACGCCGGCGGGTCGTATGGACCTGGTATTTTCTGTCCAGGTTGGCCACGCTGGCTGGGAGTGCGAGACACTACATTTGAACAGTACCGCGCGTCTGTGTGCGGCAAAACCCCAGAGGACATCTCGCCTGTAACACCTCAACCTCTGTATGAGAGAGGGGGAGGGAGAGAGAGAGGGAGAGAGAGAGAGAGAGGGGGAGAGGGACAGAGACAGAGACAGAGACAGAGAGAGACAGAGAGAGAGAGAGAGAGAGAGAGAGTGAGAGAGACAGAGCGACAGAGAGACAGAGAGACAGAGAAAGGGAAAGACAGAGGGAGGGAGAGAGAGAGAGAGACAGACAGAGACAGAGAGACAGAGAGAAAGACCGAGGGAGGGAGAGAGAGAGACAGAGAAATTGACAAGCAGCTAAATTGGCCAAGTGTGGATTAGAAAAACTGAAGATAAAAAATATGGATTAAACTCAGAGTGGAAGAGAGCCAGCAAATTAGGAAGGCAGTGAGATAGAGCAGGAAGAATTGGATTTCCTGGGGGGGGGGGGGGGGGGGGGGGGGGGGAGATTTACAGATAGAAAGATTTACACACACACAGAAAGCAAGCAATAGAGGGGAGGGAGGGGGAGGGAGAGGGAGAGAGAGCGCAATACAGCGAGATTTACAGAGCGCGAGAGAGAGAAAAGAGGGAAACTGGTAGATAACTCTGCTCGTTAGAACAGAATAAATATTTGAAGATAAAACATGGCACTTAATTAGCACCGCACGGCTGCCTGTTAGCTAATGGTGGAGGCTCTCACCTATTGACGACATCACTTAAACACACTACACAAACACACGCCACACTAGACACCGACATACACACACCGCACAGACACACACACATACTATAGACACGCACTAGCCACACAGACCCATACACTAGAGCTACAGAGTACACGCACACGCACACTAGCCATGCCACATACACGCAGCAGACACATGCCACACACACACACACACACACACACACACACACACACGCCACCCACACACAAGACATGCTACTAATATCCGAGACATACTGCATGCTCCAGTCATGCTACATGTCACAGTGACAAGTGGGAAATGTGATTCTTCCTGTCTTTCTAGACGGGTGTTAAAGAGATGGAGAGAGAACGAGAGGATGAGGAGAGGGGGAGAGGGGGAGAGGATGAGGAGAGAACGAGAGGATGAGGAGAGGATGAGAGGATGAGGAGAGGGGGAGAGGATGAGGAGAGAACGAGAGGATGAGGAGAGGGGGAGAGGATGAGGAGAGGGGGAGAGGATGAGGAGAGAACGAGAGGATGAGGAGAGGGGGAGAGGGGGAGAGGAGGGGGAGAGGAAAGGGAGAGGAAAGGGGGAGAGGAGCGGAGGATGGGGGTGATAAAAGCATGGAGGGATAAAAGAGCCAGGGAAATTGTTAAGAACAGCAATACGATTGAAGATCAAGCAGAGAAAAACTGAACTGAGATCAGGGACTAAACGGAGGGGGGTGTTTTCAAGATGTTGGTGGTGGCGGGGGTGGTCGTTATTCGAGGTAAGACAATGCAAAGACCTTTAAAAACAGAAGCCTAATTCACCTGGGAAGCAGCATCCATGTCGGTGTGTTTGTGAGACAACATGTCATCACAGAGTTCCAGCAGAGGGGCTATTAGTGTGTGTGTGTGTGTGTGTGTGTGTGTGTGTGTGTGTGTGTGTGTGTGTGTGTGTGTGTGTGTGTGTGTGTGTGTGTGTGTGTGTGTGTGTGTGTGTGTGTGTGTGTGTGTGTGTGTGTGTGTGCCATCCCAACATTATCTTGAGATATAATTCAATGGGTTCCTATGGCAACCGACCGAGTCCTGCCTGGTGTCCTGGCTGGCCGGCAGCACTGGCACGAGTCAAACATCGAGTAAAGCACCGAATGCGGCGACCCGATTACAGGAGAGAAGGGAACAGGGGAGTGTGAGCTGAATTTAAAACAGACGGGACGGATCAGACGCGGTGAAGAGAAGCTTGACAAGCGATGGATAATCACAGGGGTCCCGGACACGGGTGTGCTAACGACGCCGTCGGCTTGGCTTGTCAGGGGTCCTTCAAGTCAAGGTTTGTTTGTCTTATGCCACTCGGAATACAGTTGACTGACCAATGGTGAACAATGACTCACCGAGTCCCACCGAACAGGACTATGAAGGACAGAATCTAGAGCAACTGCCATTGTAGGCGAGAATCCTTGTCCTTATGATAAGAGGACCTGATCCACGGAGATGGGGTTGAGTCATTTCCAGATAAAGATGTAATAAAACTCCCGAGAACCATGCCAACGGATGCTCTGAAGCGAATCTGCAATATTGCGTCCCCTCACGGTTAACCCCGCACCACACCTATCATAACTGATTTATGTTTCCAGGTGGTGATTTTACTTTTGACGCCGGGTACTTCTCTGACTTTTTACATCAACAAACCCCAACATCTAAATGTCTCACACAGAGGCAGCACTTCAATCACCAATAGCTGACGAACGGCTGTGATATCTCCAACAAATCACACTCAAATGATAGCTCTTAAACCTTACCAACAGCACCTGTGATCTAATCGGGTTTAAGTGGAGTTGAAATCAAACCTGCTAGTTGACACAGGTCGCAGAGGAGCACCTAACTATTAGAACTAAGTCTAAGCCCTGTTAGGAGTATGTTTAGTGTGTCTCTATAGAAGTTTGTCCTTCGTCGTGCGGCAGGAGTTGTACTTCAGCAGGTTTTGTTCATTGAGTGTGCGCGTGTTTCTGGCTGGCATCGGGACATTAACTAGCATCTTCACAACAATGCACACGTCCGGCTGGTTCACACAGGTAAGGCGAAGGTAAAACCGTCGGCGTGCGGGCATGTGTGCGAGCGTAGCTGCAACTGCCAGTGACAGCCGAGCGAAGACAGCATGCCCTCTGCTCAAAGCGCTCCCCTTTACAGCACTGTACGGGAGGAAGCAGACCTATAAATACACACAGGCACTGCAAACCTTTTTCCTTCACTCGCTGTCAAAACAGCGCAACAGGGAGAGGCTTGTACGTGTAATGTGTACATTGAAGCAGTGTGCGTGTGTGTGTGTGTGTGTGTTTGTGATGAGTAAGCCCTATGTTGACTATTAAATGCCATTGCAGTTTAGTAATCACAGACGACAGCTGTGCGCACGCGCACACACACACACACACACACACACACACACACACACACACACACACACACACACACACACACACACACACACACACACACACACACACACACACACACACACACACACACACACACACACACACACACACACAACCCTTCGGCAAACAGCTCGGTGGCCACATTAAAAGAAATGGAAAAATGGGTCAACATACGACTGTTCAAAGTGGAAGAAATAAAAACATCCTGTTTGACGTGGTTTGGCTTTTGTTTTTTGTGTACTACCTCGCTGAAAATAAAACCGAATGTCGTTGTGCATTTTGTCCAGAATGTGCGCGTTTCCTTGTGCTGGGTGGGAGTGAGGTGCCTGACCTTGTGTCCTGTCTGTTGTGTTTAGATAACGCTGCGTGTTCTTCCTCCTCTACTGTGGCCCAACTGTCGGCTCGCAGACCCCGCGGCCGGCCCCCCCAGCGCCCGGCAGACATAACCCCCGGGACCAATCGCATTGCAGCCGTCAATCAGTGTGCAGGACATCGCCTCCGTCTGTGACGTAGCCTCGGCGAAACCTGGGATTGAGCGCGAATGCTGGCACACAGCTGCCAGATAGTGGTTCGAAACATGTGCCATGATATAATACATAGGAAACCTGACTCAAAGACTCCACTCCCACTCAACCCATGTCTTCGTTACTTAAACATTTGCATCGGTTTGTGTATGCATGGGCGTTTGCTTGTCTGTTTGTATATGCACACATATGTATGGATGCGTGTGTATATGCAAGGCTGTGTGTGTGTGTGTGTGTGTGTGTGTGTGTGTGTGTGTCTGCACATGCATTGATGTGTGTCAGTGTGCCTGTGTATAACTGTGTGTGTATGTCTATGTGCTTGGGCTTTAAGGCATGTCTGTTCGTATATCGACGCATATGTATGTAAGGATGTGTGTGCGTGTCTGTGTATGCATGGGTGGACGTGTGCGCGCGGGCGTGGGTGTGAAAGGGTCCATCTTGTGAAAGACCAATGTGTTGCATCTCGGTCCTCGACAGGAAGCCATCCGAAGGAAGTGACGTGTAAACAGTGTTCCGCTACGGGGAAGCGAATCCCAAAAGCGTCTGGGTGCGTCAGCTCGTCCCAGCCGTGGCCCTCGGTGACGCCAAGACAAGCAGCGGTTACGTCCTTAAATATGATGTTCAATTTGAACAACGTTGGCAACAACGGCACGCCAGAAGCAATTCCAATATGCAAATAGAGCCGATTGAATAGAGAGTGTTTTGTTTGCTCTCTCCCAGTCCTGCAGAGGTGTGTTTATGCAGAAACACATCATCAGCTGCAGTACTTCATAACGACAGGAATTACATTCCCCCTAATTGGCATCAACAAGCGTGTTGTCGGCCTGCTTCGCGGCGCTCTAGCTTAGCCAGCGCCGATCCCTGGTATACCTTTTAATGTTTTAATGTAATCCCATAATCCCACCCTCCAGCCTTCAGAGATAGGATTATATGCATGTGTGCCGCGACGGTGTCTTCCCCGTTCTCCTCACTTCTACGACACGTTGCCGCGAGACCGGCGGAGACCAGACCAGACCGGCGGAGACGAGAGACCGGCGGAGACGAGACCAGACCGGCGGAGACGAGAGACCGGCGGAGACGAGAGACCGGCGGAGACGAGAGACCGGCGGAGACGAGAGACCGGAGACGAGACGGACGAGAGACCGGCGGAGACGAGACAGACCGGCGGAGACGAGACAGACCGGCGGAGACGAGACAGACCGGCGGAGACGAGAGACCGGCGGAGACGAGAGACCGGCGGAGACGAGAGACCGGCGGAGACGAGAGACCGGCGGAGACGAGAGACCGGCGGAGACGAGAGACCGGCGGAGACGAGAGACCGGCGGAGACGAGAGACCGGCGGAGACGAGAGACCGGCGGAGACGAGAGACCGGCGGAGACGAGACCAGACCGGCGGAGACGAGAGACCGGCGGAGACGAGAGACCGGCGGAGACGAGAGACCGGCGGAGACGAGAGACCGGCGGAGACGAGAGACCGGCGGAGACGAGACCAGACCGGCGGAGACGAGAGACCGGCGGAGACGAGAGACCGGCGGAGACGAGACCAGACCGGCGGAGACGAGAGACCGGCGGAGACGAGAGACCGGCGGAGACGAGAGACCGGCGGAGACGAGAGACCGGCGGAGACGAGACCAGACCGGCGGAGACGAGAGACCGGCGGAGACGAGAGACCGGCGGAGACGAGAGACCGGCGGAGACGAGAGACCGGCGGAGACGAGACCGGCGGAGACGCTTCCCGTTGGAAACCAAGCGCGCGCGTCTGCATAGCCCCACGCGGCGGCGGCGGCGCCAACGACGTCTCGTCAGCCCTGCAGGCACGCGGCTCTCCTCCCGTTCCTCCCGTTCCTCCCTCCAGCTTCCATCGATAGCTCGATAGCGCATCACCGCACAGAGCGCGCAGCGGTGGGCGTTTAGCTGGAGCTGCTGCACTACAACAGGGTTGATTCCCCAACACTTTGGCGCTAATTGCTAGCCTTGACATCAGTATTATCCCATTAAACTGGACGTGACACAGCAGTCAGGAAGCGCAGTGCGGGGTAACAGTGCAAGGTAACTGGTGTAGTACAGAGAACGCAGAGGTTTTCCGGGTCTTGGGAAAGGCAAAAAGTCCAGCTCCCAAGATTTTTGAGGAAGATTGGCGTTGGTGGGGTGAGAATCTTCGTTGACATCCATGGTTGTTAATATCGGAATACTCATGTACTCATGTGTAGATGCGCTCAATACTCATGTACTCATGTGTAGATGCGCTCAATACTCATGTACTCATGTGTAGATGCGCTCAATACTCATGTACTCATGTGTAGATGCGCTCAATACTCATGCGCATCTACTCGTTCCTCATCCTTACCGTTCTTCTTTTTATTTCTATTTTTATTTCATTCATCGTGAACTGCAATGTTCAATCGCATGCGCTTGAGTTCGTTAAAAGAAAAAAAACTGCCAAGCGCCTTTTTCCCGGGGGGGGGGGGGGGGGGGGGGGGGGCGGGGGGGCGGGGGGGCGGGGGGGGGGCACTTCAGAAATGACATGAAATCACTCAGACAAAAGAAAAGCAGCGGATGTTGTCAAACAAATAAATGCTGAACGCACAAAGAAAGACAGAACAGGGAAACATTATGCCTGGCATTAGCTACAGCTGGGAGCTGTACTGTCGAATCAATAGCTGGAGAAAGACAGCCCTATCTACATGTCCCACGCGATCACGGCCCGTGTGATGCTCAGCCAACAAACATTGCTGATCGCTGGAGCTTGAAGCGAACGTTGCCATCCCTACAGAACGTGGTCAGAAGAGGAGTACAGACCGGGAGTAGCCTCCCAGTCACTTTAGGCCGACCTATTTAACTGAGCTTTTGAAAACTTCCTCACTGACGAGCGTCTGCAAAGTGTCAGGCCAAGACTCACTAAGGGGGGGGGGGGGGGGGTTGGTTCTGAAGCTCTGTAGAGCTAGTAGGTTGCAGGTTCCACCTCCAGCTACCCCCTAAACGTGTAAAGATGCCCATGAGCAAGAGATTTAATCCACTCAATTTTTTGAGGCTATTGTTGATTAAAAAACAAACAGCCATCAGTATATATTTCGCGACAGGAACCGTATCGAAAATGGCGCAATATCTACCATTAGAAATGTAAACGCGTCACTCACCATGTTATTCTGGGCATCTTTTGTCTTGAACCAGCGCCAGGATTCTCAAATTAAATCGTGCTTACATTGTGGAGCAGAACAAACATCCCATAATTAAAC
>JACYXH010000491.1:672500-785000 GCA_026745465.1 Lota lota | reverse complement strand
GCAGTGGGTGTTGTGGGTGTCACCTTGCATCAGACTGGGTGTCGCGTTGTGGGTGTCGTGCTGTGGGTGTCACCTTGTATCAGACCGGGTTTCTCGCTATGGTTGTGGCGCTACAGGCGTCTACACTCGAGGGGAATTTCCGCCAAAGCTCCCGCCGTGTCTTGTCCAATCACATCACTCGATCTACCAACATTAGCATCAAGATGACCAGCCTCAAACTTTCCAGCCCGTTTTAAACAACCGCAAGACAACACGAAGCACAGCCAATAGTCTGTCGCATGGTGGTGGTGGTGGGGGGGGGGGGGGTCCATCTCTAGATACAGTATGACTGCGTCTTTAGTGGTGCGGGTGCGAGAGGAGAATACTGCAGTAGGACAAGCGAGAGTACAGGCATTGTGCTTTCCGCTATGTGCTACGTCTTTACTTTCCTTGGTGGAACATGCTCCCCATAGGCTGGTAAACGCGGTGAGTTATAGCTACAGCCTGGGAGTGTGTGAGAGTGTGAATTGAAATAGTCCTTACGATGCATTGCACATAAATAGCAGTGTGGGAACAGGAACCATAGATCACAGTGTAGAAGTGGGAGGAAGCCATGTACAGCCAATAACAGGGCTTTATGTTATCTCATCACGCCGTGTGTGTGTGTGTGTGTGTGTGTGTGTGTGTGTGTGTGTGTGTGTGTGTGTGTGTGTGTGTGTGTGTGTGTGTGTGTGTGTGTGTGTGTGTGTGTGTGTGTGTGTGTGTGTGTGTGTGTGTGTGTGTGTGTGTGTGGAACATCTCTATCAAGTCTATTCTGGTCCAAGTATCAGGGTGTTAGTATAATACCGTTCATAACAAACTTGATGTAATCTCCTTGGAGGGTGTATATATTGTCTTGTTGTGTATTCATTAAAATATCATGTACAGCCTCCCTTGGTTGTTCTTAATTACACAAGTCTTTCGTTTAATCAAGTGGAGTTCATGAAGTTCAACAAAACCTCAGAGGGTGGATCTTCCTCTCTCTCAGAAGGGCTTGATTAATGGGACTCATCTAAGAAAGACTTGCGACTTGGACAAGCTTATAAACACTGTTTGGATATATACTGTGTTAAAAAGAAACGGCTTGCCTTTGCACACATCTGCGAAGAATGAGCTGTCTATTAAGATTATAAATCCACACATTAGCCAGTCATCATCCTTGGACTGCTTCTACATTAAAACAACATGCATCAGAATAGGCAATATGCTGTCTCAGCTCTCGCCTGGTGTACAAATGGAATAGAAATGAGTCCAGGAGAAGGGGGTGAAACAGAAGTATTTTAAAGGAGCCCAAAGTAAAATATTGGCTTGTCTGCATACGCTGTCTAGCTGCTGCGTGATGCAGCGATTTCCACAGGGTACAATGTAGTCCCTCGGATTTCTGGTACCTTGCCACAAGGCCCAATGCGGTGCTTTGAATTGGTCGCCAACCTGCCATTTTGTTTGTGCAAACACGCCAATTTCTGGTTTGTTTTAAGTCTACGATTAAAGATGTTCTCGCTAAATGTGTGGACCGGTGAGGCATCTTTGTGGGATTATGAAGCTTGGTAAACCGTGGTTTGTAAATTATTGTTTTCAGCCAGCAGGTTTGAGCAGCAACACAGAATGGAAGATTAATGTTATCAGGGTGGGTGTGACTCTAACTTGTAGAGGGAAACGATAGAGGCACACATTATTAATGAACTATACAAAACAAAATGAATGCACTGTACAGCCTCTGCCGTCTCATTCAGATTTTCCGTTGTGAAGGCGACACTTTCGTTAATCAGGAGAAGAGGACGGCTCCTCACTGAGACCGAAGCGATGGAAGTGACATGCTTCAAGGACAGACTCTGCCTTGAAGCCGGATCTACAAGAAACTGTTCACGTGCAGGTTGGTTGAACCCACCGAGCCGGTGTCGGGTGTCGGGTGTCGGGACAGGGAAGTGAGTGACCGCTGCCGGGCCCTCTGTTTACGACTGTAGTGAGTGCGGGTGTAATCTGCACATCGCTCAGCATGAGGAAAACACACGCCAGGGTAACCTGTCAGAGATACCGCCAGACGCGTCACGCTGTCGTTTTGTTCCTTCAAAACCCAATAGAGCCATCTATCCTTCCTTCTTTCTTTCATTGCCTTCGGTAAAATCTAAGCGCCTGTATCAAAGAGGCTTGCACATAACGTTTGTGCACTTAAGTGGGTTTAAAATGATGGCCTCGGGCTTAGGCAAAAGCAAAGAGATGCTCGTTGAATGGGCAGAAGCAGTCAGAGCTGCTTTGGGTGTCTATTAGAGACCAAAGCCTGCTCAAGTCTTATTAGAATACCCTTCAAGTGAACCTCCTCACGGTCAAATAAAAACCGCCCCAACACATAAAGCTGTTCAAAATAAACCAAGCTACATGCCAACATTAATGTTGTGTATTGTTTAATAACCTGCCACGCAGCAGTTCAGATACAAAAAGAAACCGTGGCCTGAGAACCGAGAACCAAACCTCTGAACTCCCCTGAAGTCAATATTTCCAACCCTGGTGCACCATCCACGGCATCTGAGCAGGTCTGAGGGAGCAACTGCAGCGACACAGCCCAGAGGGGACGCTGGTGGTACAGTCTTTCACCCTGTGTAAACACTCTGGTTCTTGTTGTCTACCCATCCATCCAAACTCTCAAAAAATAACCCAATGGTATTCATTTCTAAGTTTCTACGTATCATGTCCCGAGCGATGGCTTGATGATGCCTAGTCACCCGTCCACAAGATAAAATAAGACTTCATTGATCCCCGACGGGAAATTCATAGGTGGATCTTGTGCTTCTCCAGCGTCTCCAGAGATGTCTCCATCGCTGCGAGCCAAAAGAAAAGGGGGTTTTAAATCCTGCTGTCATTTATAGCGGAGCCTCACGCCAGGAGGCCCTTTGAAGGTCTTCCCAGAGAGGAGAGCGTCTTCTTGCAACGCTATCGGATTTACTTTACAATCAGCGTGACAAAGCATCGTTCTGCTCCTGCTCTCGTGCCATCTCCTCGCCGGTTATCATGTCAGTGTTGCCTTGATACTGTGGGATCTGATGGTGTGTGAGAGAGCGAGAGGTGAGCGAGAGAGCGAGAGCGAGAGAGAGAGGTGAGAGAGAGGTGAGAGAGAGGTGAGAGAGGTGAGAGGTGAGAGAGAGGTGAGAGAGAGAGAGCGAGAGAGCGAGAGAGAGAGAGGTGAGAGAGAGGTGAGAGAGAGAGAGGTGAGAGAGAGCGAGAGAGCGAGAGAGCGAGAGAGCGAGAGAGAGAGAGAGATCTGGTGCCGTTACTCTTTGCGTCACGCCCTGGTGGCAGGTCAGATAGGGTTTCACAGCATGGATCCACTGTTGTTGTGGTGTTGTTGCGATGAGCCCCATCCTACTGCCATAACTATATTATATCCAGTATCTTCCTCTACCACGACTTTACCTTGTATATAAGATATCCATGTCATCCTATATCTCCCTCTACCAAAACCTTCACTGGCCATTAATATCCTACTTTCTCGGAATCCGATGATCGAATCTGGAAACGCTTTTTTTCACCCTGCTACCAATTCACTTTGGTCTTCATTTGGTTTTTCAATTTCATTTTAGAGTTGGAAATGAAGAACCAAAAATGTCTACCATCTAGCTACCATGCATATGCCATATATTTTGATACCCATGAGCCTGGCTCACGCACGCACAGCCTTGAGTGAAGGAAGGCCTTGGGAAAACGTGGACATTTGTTTGCCACGCTCGGTACATCGGCGACAGAAGCTCCATTCAAACCGTGTCACGGGCTTACGACGACGCCTCAGACGGGCAACATCATCCCCATCAAACCAACACACCTCATTTTCTCCATCCCGTCAGGAGAAAGGAGAGGTCTCCGTCGTGTAACTTCACTTTATTAGGTAAAAACATTCAACGTAGACCAATGGGATTCAGGCTCCCCCCAATGTAAAACACACAGGAGCAGAGACAGAGGGAGGAACCCCACATTAAAGACCAGCGGGGTGATGCACCAGATCTGGCCGAGGGGACGACTGCACAGCAACCTGTGCTGCGCATTACACTTTAATGACGCCAGCGAATCACGGGAAACAAACAAGAAGGGCTGCCCCAGGCTTCATGTTGTGTAACGTGCACGTGGGCGTGCGTTGACACAAGCGCGCATGTACGTTTGTAACGTTCCTGACGGTCTTGCCGTTAACTCAACCGGTGTCCCCTGCTCATCCGTCCGGACCGAATACTCGTCTCTCGTGCCTCTCGCACTTCCCAGTGTCCGCTGGTGGGCACCTGTCTGATTACGTTCCCAAATGTCAAACTACACTGTGCATTTGATCAGGTGGAGGTTTCTCTAGATGTTCATGTGCCCAATAATACCATGAACATGTGTCTGTGGAATAAGTCCACCGTACAGGTTGGTTGGCATCAGTCGCATAGTGTCCGGTCGGCTACAGGAATGTCTGTGGAGCACAGTATGTGTTATTAAGCACTACTAACACACTGCCTGACCACTTCAATCACTGTCAAGAGAGCCATCCCAGCCCAGCGGTTTCTTCCTTCCGTTCGCAGAGCCTTGCCGTCAGAGTGTCTCCCGACCCGACGCCAAGAGGACACACGAGTCCGGCGTCCACCGTGACAGAATGAAACGTCCTCCGGCCAAAGTCCGAACAACTCGCCCCGTTGCCATGCACCACCCGCACAGCAAACGGGAAACCATGACGGCAACCAAACATGTGTTTAAACTGTGTCGTCCCCCACCCCCACACACACCTCATTCTCAGGGTTTATAACACTGACTTCGTATCCACGGTAACCCCTGGAGTGTTGTGAGGTATGCGTCTGAACGCGGTCCAACAACTCGGGAGAGAATTCCGGGGGGAATGTTGACTGTTGTTTCGATGTTTGGCGTCAACGTTTGAATGGAGACCCATGGTTGCCAGGAGCCGGGGTGACTGATCCTGGGTTGAGTTAAAGTACTCACGTAAAAATGTTTTCCTTTCAATGACTTGTGTTAATTACCGTGTGTGTGTGTGTGTGTGTGTGTGTGTGTGTATGTGTATGTGTGTATATATATATGTGTGTGTGTGTGTGTGTGTGTGTGTGTGTGTGTGTGTGTGTGTGTGTGTGTGTGTGTGTGTGTGTGTGTGTGTGTGTGTGTGTGTGTGTGTGTGTGTGTGTGTGTGTGTGTGTGTGTGTGTGTACAGCAAGTCTGACGACCCAACTTTGGCCAGGTGTCTTCTTTCGGTTTCTTTCGCTTCGTTATGAAGTTGACGGTCGGACGTCATCGATCGGCACAGACCCCGGATCAGATGCCGAGCCCAGGGGAACCACTGAGCACAAATCAAAGGACAAGCTTTGTTCCTCCGTGACGGGGATCCTGCGGGCTGGGTCCAGACCCGTCTAGCTGCCACGCCCGGATCTACTCGGTAAAGGTTGGCCGATAAATCAATTAGCGGAGAGTGTTCAAATGCTCGTGTGGAATTAGCAAAGTAACTCTTATTAAACATGAATCCCTGTACCGTGGTGACGCTCCGGAGGGTTTCAGAGTGTTTGGTACGTCTCCCCAGTATGTCTGGGGGGGGGGGGGGGGGGGGGGGGGGGCTCACGGCAAATCAATAAATCCTTTTTAAAAGGCGGCGTGTGCGTGGGCGTCTTGGGAAGCGCTCTCCGTCACACTTGACTCCCTTGGGTTTGGCTCTGCACCGGCGTGCTCTGCACCGGCTTTTAATCAAAACACACAATGGTGCTTATCTGGGACGACAATTACCAACTGCCTGCCGTGCGCACATCCAAACCGCTTCCTTTACTGTGTCCCCCCCGGGGGGGGGGGGGCAGTGCGGTGATGGCCCCTCTTATCCGTGTCTGTCTGGGAGTCCGTCTGGCCGTCTCTCCGGGGGTTCAGCGCCAGACCCTAATGAGCCTCCACAGATCAGGTGCTCTGAACGGTTCAAGGTGACCCCCAGCGCCTTCAAAAGCCTCCTCCTCCTCCTCCTCCTCCTCCTCCTCCTCCCAATCTCCCGGGCTCCAATCTCGCTGATGACTACCGGGGACTTGGGGGCTGAGGTGGTACTTGTGACGGTAATATACAGCATGCAGAGAAAAACCGAAACCGTATGCGCAAATGATGGGGGAGGTGGGTGTACAGGATGCGTATGCTACTAATAAAAAGGTGAACTATGCTACAGGAAAGCCTGATCCAAGACACACTAGATCTACCTTGATCTCTTGGATCTAGAGGAGACGTAAACATATTCTATTTATATTTAATAATTCAGCAGACGCTTTTATATGATGCTACTGACAGTGAATCCAGATACAGGTCTCAGCAGGTAGGGTTAGGGCTTCCTGTTCTAGGGTTCTTACAGGCAGGGCTTCCTGTTCTAGGGTTCTTACAGGCAGGGCTTCCTGCTGTAGGGTTCCTACAGGTAGGGCTAGGCCTTCCTGCTCTAGGGTTCCTACAGGTAGGGCTAGGCCTTCTTGTTCTAGGGTTCCTACAGGTAGGGGCTAGGGCTTCTTGTTCTAGGGTTCCTACAGGTAGGGGCTAGGGCTTCTTGTTCTAGGGTTCCTACAGGTAGGGGCTAGGGCTTCTTGTTCTAGGTGCCTACAGGTAGGGTTACAGCTTCCTGCTCTAGGGTTCCTACAGGTAGGGTTAGGGCTTCCTGCTCTAGGGTTCCTACAGGTAGGGGCTAGGGCTTCCTGTTCTAGGTGCCTACAGGTAGGGTTAGGGGTTCTTGTTCTAGGTGCCTACAGGTAGGGTTAGGGGTTCTTGTTCTAGGTGCCTACAGGTAGGGTTACAGCTTCCTGCTCTAGGGTTCCTACAGGTAGGGGTTAGGGCTTCCTGTTCTAGAGTTCCTACAGGTAGGGCTAGGGCTTCCTGTTCTAGGTGCCTACAGGTAGGGCTTCCTGCTCTAGGGTTCCTACAGGTAGGGGCTAGGGCTTCCTGTTCTAGGTGCCTACAGGTAGGTTGCAGACATTGGGTTTGAACCTTTGGCTGGGAGAATAACACGACCAGTAACCCAACCTGAATTCACCTGTACATCTCTACGACTACTGACAAATGTCCCGGCCGCTATTTACTTCTATATCGCTACGACAGCGACTACCGAGAAATAACCCCAGCAGGTATTTGCTTCTCTACGGCTGGCTTTATCAAAAAGGTATGAGACATATTCCAGCCTTGTTATCAGACAGAAGCAACCGCGGCCAGTGGAGCCCGTTTCAAAACCGTTCCCAGCAGCACACCACAGCCGGAGATGAACGCGTAGCTCTGTAAAACCCCAGCTACCACCGCATTATGTTCATCACTTCCTGAAAGAATATCTAACGTCTTCACAAAGAAGCGAAGAACAAAGAGTTCCAGCATGATGGAGACGGTGGGAAAGAGAGAGAGTAAAAAAAATGGAGAGAGACAGACTGAGAGACGGAGGGAGGACTCAGACAGCCAGATAATGAGCACAGCACACAGAAAGAGAGCAGAGGAGTTGATGAAGTGTCAAGCGAGAGATAAACAAAAGGGATGGCAGACATGAAAAGAAAATTTAAATGTCATTAACAGGACAGAGAGAGGGTGAGATCGAGAGAGACAGAGAGAGAGAGACGAGGGGCAGAGAGACAGAGCGAGCAAGGCCGCGAGAGAGACAGAGACGCAGGGAGAGACAGAAAGAGGGGAGACGATGCAAAAATGGAAATAGGAGCCTGCGCGTGCGCGCGTGTCACTCTATCAAAGCGAAGGAATTGGAGAAAAGGTTGAAACAACGAGAGCGAGAAAGAAAGAAAGCTCTTTCGAGTTGCATCGAGGGACAAGAGGGGGAGACGGAAAGTACGACAGAGAGAGTGTGACAGAAAGACAAAAGGGAAAGAGAGAGAAAAGAGTTTGCTACACGGACGAAGAGCGAGGCGAAGAAGCGCGTCCATGTCTGCCTGTGTGCGTTGTCTTGTAATGTTGTCATCAGGGTGGCTGGAGGCTGCACCCGTTTCTGCCAGCTCTCGGTCTGCAGACCGGTCGACTGCCAGCTCTCGGTCTGCAGACCGGTCGACTGCCAGCTCTCGGTCTGCAGACCGGTCGACTGCAGAGATTACTCTGAATAGATAGGCACTGTTTATTACAGATTACTCTGAATAGATAGTCACTGTTTATTACAGATTACTCTGAATAGATAGTCACTGTTTATTACAGATTACTCTGAATAGATAGTCACTGTTTATTACAGATTACTCTGAATAGATAGTCACTGTTTACTACAGATTACTCTGAATAGATAGTCACTGTTTACTACAGATTACTCTGAATAGATAGTCACTGTTTATTACAGATTACTCTGAATAGATAGTCACTGTTTACTACAGATTACTCTGAATAGATAGGCACTGTTTACAACAGATTACTCTGAATAGATAGGCACTGTTTACTACAGATTACTCTGAATAGATAGTCACTGTTTATTACAGATTACTCTGAATAGATAGTCACTGTTTATTACAGATTACTCTGAATAGATAGTCACTGTTTATTACAGATTACTCTGAATAGATAGTCACTGTTTACTACAGATTACTCTGAATAGATAGTCACTGTTTATTACAGATTACTCTGAATAGATAGTCACTGTTTATTACAGATTACTCTGAATAGATAGTCACTGTTTATTACAGATTACTCTGAATAGATAGTCACTGTTTACTACAGATTACTCTAAATAGATAGTCACTGTTTATTACAGATTACTCTGAATAGATAGGCACTGTTTACTACAGATTACTCTGAATAGATAGTCACTGTTTATTACAGATTACTCTGAATAGATAGTCACTGTTTATTTCAGATTACTCTGAATAGATAGTCACTGTTTATTACAGATTACTCTGAATAGATAATCACTGTTTATTACAGATTACTCTGAATAGATAGTCACTGTTTATGACAGATTACTCTGAATAGATAGTCACTGTTTATTACAGATTACTCTGAATAGATAGGCACTGTTTACTACAGATTACTCTGAATAGATAGGCACTGTTTACTACAGTGTTCCTTTAGCCCAACATCGGCAGAACAAATCGCAAATGAGTATTAGTCTGGAATCGCTCAGTTCATCTTTGACTTCCAAGGGCCGTCATCAACTGACGCTGGGCGCAACCGAATAAACCCACAACCAATCAGAGCAACGAAACACGTGACACATCAGCAGCAGCCATCTTGGTTGTTTATGAAAATGCTCCCATAGGGCGCTCCTCTATACACAGTCATATCAAACCCCGCCCCTTATTAGATACACGGTTGTGATTGGCCGGATCGGGGCCAGGTCTGCTGGAAGTCTGTCTGAACGGGACGGGGGCCAGACGCATATGCCAGAGCAAATAAAACACGAGTTTGCAGACTGGTCTGGGTCCCAGGCTAGCGTTCGTTACAGAATTGGTATGAATGAGTTTTCAATCTACCTAGTTTTATTTACATTGATTTAATGTCTATTTGTTTAACAAAGGTTTGTAAAGAATAAGTCTGTATATTGACTATTCATTGTAGTTCTTATGGGAATGTATATTTATTCAGATTCCCAGTGCTAAAACCCAAAGGGAATGTATTGGTCTGAATGTATGTTTGTTACATTAGTTCTATAAAGAATCAGTCAAATATATATATATATAGGTAAAATATACACATTCTTTATATATTTGCAATTTATTCCATTGTTGTTGCTGAGTACTAAACGGAAAGGAAATGGACCGTCATCTCGACAGGTCGTTTCCTCTAAACTTGGTGGTGTTTTTGGGATTGTGACACATCCGTGCCTAACATTTCAACCACAATTAATATTGATTGCAGCGTTTGGGTGTCTGCCAAGTTCCCCCACCCCCCCCCCCCCCCCCCCCCCCCCCCCCCCATCGCCTCGCGATTGCAAATCAAAGACCCGAATGATCAATCCTTCTCACCGCTCTCTGATCCTTTTTTCCCATTTTCACGTCGGCAAACGGTCGACAACTCGCCTCCAAACTGGAGGCAGGCGTGCCTAACTTCTCCAGCTTGGAGGCGAGTTTTCGACCGTTCGCCGACGTGTGTGTGTGTGTGTGTGTGTGTGTGTGTGTGTGTGTGTGTGTGTGTGTGTGTGTGTGTGTGTGTGTGTGTGTGTGTGTGTGTGTGTGTGTGTGTGTTCTTCTCCAGTTTGGAGGCGAGTTTTCGACCGTTCGCCGACGTGAACATGGGAAAAAACACAAATGAACACCAAACGATAAAGCGTCGGCTCTATATAGTGTTATGTTCGTTGTGTATGCCCTCCCCACTGCGTTCTGAAAACCGAGCTGGCAGTAATGACAGATTCCCCAAGCGGGGGCGCACCCTTCAGATCAGCAGATTACGTCAAGAAAAACATTATACGTGTAGTTATTTAGCAGATGCTTTTACGCGACGAGTAAAGGCAGGGCTGAAAACATATATATCACAGCATACAATAAAGATTTGAGTAACTACAAAAATTCTACACAGGCAAATGTATCAAATAATCGTGGTAGTCACGTGCATATTGTTGGAGATATACAATATAATGAATATAAATGTATATGTTATATAACGTCAACTATCTGAAAGGGATGGGGTAGTTAAAATCCTTTCAGAGCACTAAACCTAACATATTTCATTTTAAATTAGATGATGGAAAAGGTTGCCGGTCCAATTTCCCCTAATTCATTCTCACATTGTCCAGGTGGATGGTACTGGGGGAGGGGGGGGGGGGGGGGGGGACCACCAGGTACACCCTTCCGAATTCACTCCCCTCGTTAGCATTCATATCACAATTCAATAACCTCTCTCTGCACACTGCCACAGAACACCAGATATTTACATAACTGCATCTGGTGGACGCTTCCAGAGAATGGAAACGTGTGTGTGTGTGTGTGTGTGTGTGTGTGTGTGTGTGTGTGTGTGTGTGTGTGTGTGTGTGTGTGTGTGTGTGTGTGTGTGTGTGTGTGTGTGTGTGTGTGTGTGTGTGTGTGAGCATTATTCAGATGCAGAGGGTTGGCCATGCGTGTGTGTGCTTGTTACATAGAATCTCTGATTCTTTGTGATGCAGTTCTACAAGAGATGATGTGTGCAAACAGACCCCCACCGCCACAATGTGCAGGTGTGTGTGTGTGTGTGTGTGTGTGTGTGTGTGTGTGTGTGTGTGTGTGTGTGTGTTGTCATGGTACTGTTTTACAATGTTCTACTTGACGAAACTAGCAAAAAAAAGAAAAGAAAAGAACTCCAGACAACCACAGGAAAACAGCCGTGAAGTCAGATAGTTCAATAGCCACCTCTGATAAACCACATCACAAGGAAGAATGTTGTTTTCTCACAGAACTCTGCCGTCTTTGTGTCTACTATTATTAAGGTGTTTGCAACTAGTCTAGCGGAAAAAGCAACGAGAGGATGCGGTGCTCAGCGAGCTTCAATTCCTCATATCTCGGTGTTGCAACTCTGGAACTGGCCAAGTATTGTGACGCCTCCACTGTCTGACACTTTTGTCCCATGTAGAAAAACAGCGAAAACATACGCCAAGAAATGGTATTTGTCGAGTGGTCAACATCGCCACGCAATCTCCAAGATGCCCGAGAAGACTTCCAATTTGGGAGGTCAAAGCGCCAGGGTCACCACGACAAGCAGAAGTGGTAGCGGGTGTGCAGGAGTCACAGTCTCTTGAAATAGAACAATAATCAGAACAATAATCAACCGTGATTAACCGGTACACCAGCAGTCATCTGAAGGAGGTCTCGCGGAACATGTGAAAACACATCACGTCCATCTCGCACCCCGAGACGGTAGAAATCCCCGCTGTATCCATTTTCCCCTTCCCCTTCCCCACTCTGCCGCAGAACAAACACAGCCCTCGTCCCCAGACCCGCCGGTGTCGCCCTTTCCGAGGGGGTTTGCACTTGAAAAAGATATTGCTTTCCCCGTTCCCGTTCCACACTAATGATTGCGGTTCATGCAGCGGCTGTTTGCCTGCTCGTCTCCCTGGTGTGAGAGTGCTGGATCACTGAGGCTACAAGCGGCACAACAGATCCTTCTAGAAATCAAAAGGTGGACTCTTTTAGGGAAGAGATTTGCGAGGGTTTGTTCTGGATGAAACAACAACACAACCGCTTGTGGTCAGACTAAGCGTAGCACGGTATCACTCTCCTTCGGGTATCTCATCTTGAATCACCATACACGTCAGTTGGCCAGTTTCCAGATGGTACTTTGGAGTCGTCCGCATGTCACAACATATCTAAATCCCCTCATGGTCATTGTGCTTAATACATTATTTACATATCGTCTAGCCAGCGGCTTGGGCTTTTGAAGCGTACAGAAAGAAGACGATGTCTACTAAACTGTTCTGAGAGGACTGCCTGCACACTGATGCTGGGCTGGGATCTGACATCTTGTTCTGGCCCGTCTCTCAGGTCTCAGGTATCATCAGAAATGATAGCGGCCTCCCCGACGAGGTCCGGCCTGGTGCAGGACAGAAATAGTCCTGGACCACACCT
Organism: Lota lota; assembly: GCA_026745465.1. Classification (NCBI taxonomy): domain Eukaryota; kingdom Metazoa; phylum Chordata; class Actinopteri; order Gadiformes; family Lotidae; genus Lota; species Lota lota. Next base: position 772,512 of record JACYXH010000491.1, on the reverse strand, counting down.
CCCATCAGAGGCCCGTTCCAGCCGACGGAACCAGGACTTCTCTCTCAGATTCCTCACAGGTTACACTAGGACAGGAAGTAGTCTTTGACGTCAGAATCGGGTCCAAAGTCCCCTGGCGAGAGCTTGGCATCACTGTCTAACCCGTCTGTTGTACCGCCAACCCACAAACACACATATTATCAAAACTATAAATCACAGTGTGGCGGTCAGGCCGACAACAAGTACAGAATAAACTGATGTGTATGAATATTAATACAGTAGTCGGTGACTAGGTGGTGACCAGCTGTTGGAGGCTCAAACGGAAGCCATTTTAGACGGTGAATAATGCATGAACCAATGTTTGCACAAAGATGCACATGGGGGACTGGGTGATGATGAAGTGTGTGTGCAGTTGTGTGCGTGTGCGTCTCTGTTAACAAAACAAAAAGGAATCATAATTCCAATCAAAATAATAATTGAAATCCAGTCTCTCTCAAAACACACACACTGATCAAACACACAACCATTTAAAAACAGACACAAGCCCTTTTAACACACACACACACACACACACACGAAAAGAGAAGGAAATTCTACCTGGAGGACGAATATGTAAATACCTATGCAAATGAGGTTTAATTGTGTGCTGAGTGAGGCAGATAGCAGAGAAGGCCCGTAGGAGTGTACCCTGTGCTGGTCTCCACAGAACGAAGCCACTAATGAAATGCTTTGTTGGGAGAGCGGGCCGAGGAGCGAGCATATGTTACATTCATCACTGTGACCGAGCGGCAGCCGCCCTCGCTTTTAAACCGCTATCAAAACCTCGTTAAGACCAGGCTCCGCCCCCTTCGTTCCAGAGACACGACGGCGCACCACTAACACCCAGGCTTCCTCACTCACTTCACATGCAAATCAGCGTTCGTCAGGGCCAATTAGCCCTCGTCAACGAGTTGTGGACGATTAGCTGATGGCGTTTACTGCAATGTACGGAAGTCTGTGTTCCACTTAACTTTGCACATCCCCCCCTCCTTCCTGCCCAACGGGGAGTCGACATTGATCCAATACATATTGATTGATCGCCTCCAATCAAATAACACATACTTTGTTCTTATAACTTTCGCACGGCACAAGTCAATGATTTTCCGCCGTGAGAGTGAAAGAACGTCAGCGTGTCCGCCTACTGCACTTTGCTCGGTCGGGTGTCCTGCCTAGCAACACCGCGTGAGCCAGAGTGCCTGTCAGCCTCGGATCAGCCTCAACGTCAGGCTGCAGGACACAATACACTTAGCTCAACGTTTCAGCTACTGCATTAGAGGTACGGTGCCCGTAGTCGTTTGACATTTCAGAGTTGAGGCGACTTGAAGTTAGTAATAAATAAAAGTTTTCTCTATGTTTCTCCCCCACTGACAAGTGTGTATGATTGGTTTGTCCGAAATCTAAATGAATGTGCATTTCGATTAGTTAATCTAAATTGTCTCATACAGGAGGCAGGCGTTCAACGGATCAGATATTCTCAGAGCGATTCACTCACTTAGAGTTGATGGATGGCCTTGGCTTTTCCCAAAGAAATAGGTAAACGATATAGTAAATGATATAGTAAACGATATAGTAAACGATATAGTAAATGATATAGTAAACGATCTAGTCAAACGATACAGTAAATGATATAGTAAACGATATAGTAAATGATATAGTAAACGATATAGTAAATGATATAGTAAACGATATAGTAAATGATATAGTAAACGATATAGTAAATGATATAGTAAACGATATAGTAAATGATATAGTAAACAATATAGTCAAACGATATAGTAAATGATATAGTAAACGATATAGTAAACGATATAGTAAACGATATAGTAAATGATATAGTAAACGATATAGTAAATGATATAGTAAACAATATAGTCAAACGATATAGTAAATTATATAGTAAACGATATAGTAAACGATATAGTAAACGATATAGTAAACTGATATAGTAAACGATATAGTAAACGATATAGTAAATGATATAGTCAACGATATAGTAAATAATATAGTAAACGATATAGTCAAACGATATAGTAAATTATATAGTAAACGATATAGTAAATGATATAGTAAACGATATAGTAAACGATATAGTAAACGATATACTCAAACGATATAGTAAACGATATAGTAAACGATATAGTAAATGCGTACGCCTACAGCGTCTTTCACTTCTGCTCCATTTTCAATTCAACGGTTCCATTGATCAGGATGGATCACTGAACGTATCAGAGGCAGGAATTGAATGGGTCACAAAGGCCCTTTCAAAGGAAGGTTACAAACACAGGACAGCACCTTTATTTAATAACGCCCCTCTTTATATCTTCAAGAGCAAGCCATTTATCCGCAATGACAAAACTAGGTCGTTCATATAAAAACAGCATGGGTTGTGTGTGTGCGTGTGTGTGTGTGTGTGTGCGTGTGTGCGTGTGTGCGTCAGTATCCATGTGTAAAATATTGTCAACAAACTCAAACCAACACGAACGCTTACCTCAGAATAGACCTTCAATCAACCACGCCGTAGAGAGACCTAGAGAGAGAGAGAGAGAGAGAGCGAGAGCGAGAGCGAGAGAGAGAGAGAGAGAGTGAGAGCGAGAGAGAGAGAGAGAGAGAGAGAGTGAGAGCGAGAGCGAGAGCGAGAGCGAGAGCGAGAGCAAGAGAGAGCGAGAGAGAGCGAGAGAGAGCGAGAGAGAGCGAGAGAGAGCGAGAGAGAGTATTTAGTTGTTGTACTTGCTGGTGGTTTCCACCACAGGTCTATCGTAGTGACTGTATCATTACCGAGGCGTGCATGTCTCCACAAGCAGTAGGGAGGAAGGAGGAGGGCTATAACGGGGGGGGGGGGGGGGGGGGGGGGGGGGGGAGGGGGGGGGGGGGAGGGGGGGGGGGGGGTGTGGTGAAGTATAGTACAGCAGGAATCGGGCATGGGAACGCGCGTTGTGGTCGTGCGATGCTTCACCCAGCCAGCTGATCTCAGTCATTAGCGCCACCTGTGGGTCTTCATCCTGAGTGACACCACACACTGCTGCTGGTGTCTTAATTACAGGGGAGGGGGGGGGGGGGGGACCTTTACTTTGAAACCTGCAATGTGCACCTCAGCTGCGCTCGGTCGCCAGGGTTCGACATTAATGACACCTGGAGCCTTCCGTTAGCTGCGGTTTTACATGAGTCAACGCTTTAGAGGTCTTTCACCAATTATCTGCATACATTAACATGAATAATGCTGAATTACACATTAAACTGGCGAGACGTTTCTTTCTTTTTTTTTCCAATGCCAATAAAGCAATCCCAGCTGAATTATTACACCGTAGCAATATTACTCTGTCGTACATCCATGCCGTCATACATCTAGTATGGTCCTACAACAAGTACAAACGCAAGTTGTGATTCAGCGCTGATACTGCTTTGCTTTAAGAAACCCACTAATGGTCGCAGATGGTCGTCGCGTCATCAGTAGGGTGTGGCTAGCCGCCGTCCGTCCATCCCTCTGCTGCCCATGGCCAGTGACAGCCTCAACGCGTCCCACCAGGAACCACGGCAGGTCCCCCGATTCAAACCGTCGCTACCGTTGGCCAACCGGCCCCAAAAATACGCACTTTAAATACACCCGCTGCCCTGCATCTGAAGCCCCCGTCTCCTCTCCTGCTCCTCCTCCTCCTCCTCCGCCCCCCTCCCAGTGTGTATTTAAAGGGGGGGGGGAGTTGTGTTTGTAAGCAAGCTCTGTGTGGGCAGCGGATCGCCACTTAACCTCCAAGTCCTCCCGCTGCATAAATGCCCGGCGTGGCAGTGGCACGGCGTGAATGACGCAGCGCCTCGACGATCCATCCCAGCAGGCCGGGAGTGTGTCGCTAGCTTAAAACCGGCCGGCCGCTAGCTTAAAACACGCACCGTGGATGGACGGCCCGGACACAGTGCTCAGGACACGTTCGCCGGAGGAAACCCATCCGGAGAGAGTACTCTTTGACAGCGTGTCAAAGAGTGTAAAAAACGGTGTTGAACATAAACTCAGTCCTGAACATGCATGCACCTTTATACTCTGTCAACACACACACACACACACACACACACACTCAGTCCTGTGCGCACACGCTAACAGGACTGTGACACACACACACACACACACGCTAACAGGACTGAGACACACACACACTCAGTCCTGTGCGCACACGCTAACAGGACTGAGACACACACACACACACATGCTAACAGGACTGAGACACACACACACACTCAGTCCTGTGCGCACACGCTAACAGGACTGAGACACACACACACTCAGTCCTGTGCGCACACGCTAACAGGACTGTGACACACACACACGCTAACAGGACTGAGACACACACACACCACACACATACACACACACACACACCACACACACAGAGGTAGAGCAATGGTTCTCCCGCTACAGCTTTCCTTGCAAATGTTGTTTACCGAGAACATATTCTGTTTACAGGGAGCTAATCTGATTGGAGGGTTAATGGCACAGCCCTGATATACGGGCCAATTAAACCCTGCCCTGGTGGAGCAAACAAGCCGCAGACGAGAGAGATTCTCGGCTGTCACTCCTGCCTGGTGGGCTGGGGACGCACAGAGAAGGGAAATGGGTTCTCACCTGTAATTCAGGGGAATTGCTGCATTTAGGTCCAACTGTCTCGTAAGGAAAACGATGTGTTTGTGTGAGTGAATGAGTGAGTGAGTGAGTGAGTGAGTGAGTGAGTGAGTGAGAGAGAGAGAGAGAAAGGAGAGAGAGAGAAAGACAGAGAGAGAGAGGGAGGCCTGGAGCACAACGCAATGTGTAAAGAGGGAAATCTTTGAGAGATTGATGGAAGTTCCCATCCATCAGACATCTACTCCTAAGACTGTAGCACAATGCTAAACCAAAGCACAACCAGCCTGTCACGTTTAAAGTAAAACACGCGCCGTACCTGCTGTAATCCTCACCCTTTCCTCTAATTGGACCAGGAACGTCTACTGGGGAAGGCTGAGGACTGAGGAAAGCTGCAAGGTCAGTTTGACATTCATCGGTACAGTCTCCTTGTTTGGGATCAATACGTGTTGGATTATCAGTTCGATATAACCAAACCCCGCTGCCAGCTTACTTCCTGCCATCCTAAGGCGATAACTTCTCACCGCTGCAACCTTAATAAGGATCGCGTGAGCTTCAACAAAACGGCTCCAGTGAGATCCGCGAGAGAAGTATGATTTCAAGTCAAGGTGGGAAAACTGGGATTCACACTTCACAATCCCCTATAGCAATACGGCTTCCTGCTGAGAACAGGGTGAATGGGTAGGGAGAAGGTGCGAGCAAGACAGGAAGACGGGGGTGTTTCTACATCCTGCTAAGACGCATGAACACATTCACACAACAGGTGCCTCCGAAGTCCAACACTTGGGATGTCGTTCCCATTACAGCTGTGTCCCGATGCGGTCCCTGTCCCCTACCACTTGCCTTCTGTTCGCGGGCTACTGCGTAATGTGTGTTAGGTGTCTCACTTCTACCAAAGGTGTAGCGGAGCTGCTGTTTCTGCCCTCCAGGGGGCCCCTACAAACTGCTGTTTCTGCCCTCCAGGGGGCCCCTACAAACTGCTGTTTCTGCCCTCCAGGGGGCCCCTACAAACTGCTGTTTCTGCCCTCCAGGGGGCCCCTACAAACTGCTGTTTCTGCCCTCCAGGGGGCCCCTACAAACTGCTGTTTCTGCCCTCCAGGGGGCCCCTACAAACTGCTGTTTCTGCCCTCCAGGGGGCCCCTACAAACTGCTGTTTCTGCCCTCCAGGGGGCCCCTACAAACTGCTGTTTCTGCCCTCCAGGGGGCCCCTACAAACTGCTGTTTCTGCCCTCCAGGGGGCCCCTACAAACTGCTGTTTCTGCCCTCCAGGGGGCCCCTACAAACTGCTGTTTCTGCCCTCCAGGGGGCCCCTACAAACTGCTGTTTCTGCCCTCCAGGGGGCCCCTACAAACTGCTGTTTCTGCCCTCCAGGGGGCCCCTACAAACTGCTGTTTCTGCCCTCCAGGGGGCCCCTACAAACTGCTGTTTCTGCCCTCCAGGGGGCCCCTACAAACTGCTGTTTCTGCCCTCCAGGGGGCCCCTACAAACTGCTGTTTCTGCCCTCCAGGGGGCCCCTACAAACTGCTGTTTCTGCCCTCCAGGGGGCCCCTACAAACTGCTGTTTCTGCCCTCCAGGGGGCCCCTACAAACTGCTGTTTCTGCCCTCCAGGGGGCCCCTACAAACGGAGCGAACGCTGATGCTGGCTCCGTGAGGGAGGGCCGAAGACGTATCCCAGAATACATTTCTGTTTTCCGCACAACAACGGCCAGCAAAGCGAGCAGAGCAAATATAATAACGTCTTGGCGATAAAAATGTCGCTTTGGTAGGAACGTCCTAGTTTAATTCACCAAACAAGGAGAAGAAGAAGCATGTACAAGCCGTTTACAAGACGGAGTTTTGTTTTTGTACCGTTCCCAAGTGCCCTTTGCCGGGGGCACCACCTTCTAAGTAAGAGAGGAAACACGTCACCACTGAGGTGGCACAGCGTCAGAGCGCTGCGGAAGACTCCGCCTCCACCAGAAGCAGGGCCAGCCTGGAGCGTGTTGGTACTGAGTGTTGGTACTAACTGGAGCGTGTTGGTACTGAGTGTTGGTACTAACTGGAGCGTGTTGGTACTGAGTGTTGGTACTGCCTGGAGCGTGTTGGTACTGAGTGTTGGTACTAACTGGAGCGTGTTGGTACTGAGTGTTGGTACTAACTGGAGCGTGTTGGTACTGAGTGTTGGTACTAACTGGAGCGTGTTGGTACTGAGTGTTGGTACTAACTGGAGCGTGTTGGTACTGAGTGTTGGTACTAACTGGAGCGTGTTGGTACTGAGTGTTGGTACTAACTGGAGCGTGTTGGTACTGAGTGTTGGTACTAACTGGAGCGTGTTGGTACTGAGTGTTGGTACTAACTGGAGCGTGTTGGTATTTGAGAATACGCCCCCCCCCCCCCCCCCCCCCCTGGTGGTGACCCTGACGGTGACCCTGGTGGTGACCCTGACCCTGGTGGTCACCCTGACGGTGACCCTGACCCTGGTGGTGACCCTGACCCTGGTGGTGACCCTGACCCTGGTGGTGACCCTGACGGGGACCCTGGTGGTGACCCTGACCCTGGTGGTGACCCTGACGGGGACCCTGACCCTGGTGGTGACCCTGACCCTGGTGGTCACCCTGACGGTGACCCTGACCCTGGTGGTGACCCTGACGGGGACCCTGACCCTGGTGGTGACCCTGACGGGGACCCTGACCCTGGTGGTGACCCTGACGGTGACCCTGGCGGTGACCCTGACCCTAATGGTCACCCTGACGGTGACCCTGACCCTGGTGGTGACCCTGACCCTGGTGGTGACCCTGACCCTGGTGGTGACCCTGACGGGGACCCTGACCCTGGTGGTGACCCTGACGGGGACCCTGGTGGTGACCCTGACCCTGGTGGTGACCCTGACGGGGACCCTGACCCTGGTGGTGACCCTGACCCTGGTGGTCACCCTGACGGGGACCCTGGTGGTGACCCTGACCCTGGTGGTGACCCTGACGGGGACCCTGGTGGTGACCCTGACCCTGACGGTGACCCTGGCGGTGTGTTAGCATCCCATCGCTGTGTGGACTCTGCCTCACCTACCGGGGATCAAAGCACTGGGCCTCAGTGGCTCATCTCACGCAACATGCAAATCCTGTGTGTGTGCGCCGTCTGCCCCAGTATTTGTTTATTGTGTACATGTTTCCACACACACACACACACACACACACACACACACACACACACACACACACACACACACACACACACACACACACACACACACACACACACACACACACACACACACACACACATACACACCTTGTCAGTGCAGACTGATGTCTTGCTCCTCATAATGAGGAGCTGTATATCCGAACAGCCTCGGTCTCATACTGTATGCTAAACAGACATGTACGACCTGTCTATTTATAAGCTTACAGTATGAATGCAAACACACACACGTCTTTCAATCATAGATTATCCCAAGCAATCACAAGGCACACACACACACACACACACACACACACACACACACACACACACACGCACACACGCACACACGCACATTATTAGCTTCAGTTTTTAAGCAACTATAGTTCTGCTGAAGACAACACTGTCGATTGGAACATGTTGTTCATATTGCCCACGCCTAGCATGCAGCGATGTTTAATTTGCATTATTCATACACACCGGCGCTATCACAGGGTTAAGTAGAGGAGATATGCTGTCAAGCCAGTTTTAGCATTGCTGAATTGATGGAATTGTATTTTCTCTACAGACTGCGGAATCCCTGATGTTAGCAGGCAGAGAGCATGAATGTCTTTAAATGTCTCGATAATCCCTGTAAAAGATAGCTCAAACAACACACAAGCATAATTGTGCATTTGCCTGTGCACTCAAAAGATCCACTCCCATATGAAAATGTATATACAAATATAACGATACGTAGATGTGCACCTGTGACCGTGTAGTGATGGATACATTTTGATTTGCTCTGGACCACCTTGACCGTGGAATTTAAACTGCTCCCGGACACACACCCCATGGCCCGCACCATCACCGTGGCAACGGTGCCAAACGTGCACCAAACACAAACGTACACGCGTGTGCATCAAAATGACTCAAACAAACCATCCAGATACACAGTAGTGTCTCTCTCAATAGTTTGCGTGTGCATACATGTGTGTGTCTGCATGTGTGTGTATCTGCGTGCATATGTGTGTGGGTTTGACTGCATGCATGTGTGTGCCTTGCGATGGCTTGGGATAATCTATGATTGAAAGACGTGTGTGTGTTTGCATTCATACTGTAAGCCTATAAATAGACAGGCCGTACATGTCTTTTTAGCATACAGTATGAGACCGAGGCTGTTCGGATATACAGCTCCTCATTATGAGGAGCAAGACATCAGTCTGCACTGACAAGGTGAGCTCGCTCTGTGTGTGTGTGTGTGTGTGTGTGTGTGTGTGTGTGTGTGTGTGTGTGTGTGTGTGTGTGTGTGTGTGTGTGTGTGTGTGTGTGTGTGTGTGTGTGTGTGTGTGTGTGTGTGGCCATCAAATGTTGCGTATAAGGAGTTGAGGAATATTTCTTGATACGACATTGGATGACATTGGAAAGTATGTGGGCGTAATATGTTGATGTGATCTAAAGCAGATAAACACATTACAACTATGAAATAAATAAGAGAACCATTTTAGGTTTGTGATTTTACACTTCATTTTATGGAAATATAATATTATTCTGGACCACCACTGAAAATGTTGAAATATTAAAAAAAACTAACATGAAATATTGATTCTAAGTTCATAAATATGAAGCGTGGAAATGTGCCAACTGTAAAATATGAATAGCCTTGGTTCAACCAGAAGTCCGGTTTCAGAGAAAAGGATAATGGTGGAAGTGAATGTTGACTGTGTATGCCAGCCCTAAAAGCCAGAAGGACATGGTGCTTAACAGAGCAGGGATGCTCAAGAAACGGCGAGGGAGAAAAAATAAATGGAACAACCAACGAGAGAGGGGGAGACTGAGAAAAGGGTGAAAACGAGAAAGGGCAAGTGAAACGAGAGAGAGCAAGACAGCGCTAGAGAGACTACGCTGAAGAGCTAAAAACGACAGAATGATCAATTGTGATCGTCAACTCATCTCTGGACCCCGGTTGAGGCCTGATCCACCTTGATCCAACCCCCCCCCCCCCCCCCCCCCCACCCCCCGGCCCCGACTCAGACCCTCCTCACCGGCTACGTGGTCCAGACGTTGCCATAGCAACCGCTTCAGTGCCCCTGCCCACACTGGTAATCAAGAGAAGGAGATGCAGGCTCGCCATTATTTGTGTGTGTGTGTGTGTGTGTGTGTGTGTGTGTGTGTGTGTGTGTGTGTGTGTGTGTGTGTGTGTGTGTGTGTGTGTGTGTGTGTGTGTGTGTGTGTGTGTGTGTGTGTGTGTGTGTGTGTGTGTGTGTGTGGTATCATAGCGTGCAACAGATTGGTCAAGAAGCACGACACCAGAACAGACAGACAGGGGGCGCTGTAGCTCACTGTGTTTAACTGCTAGGACAGAGCCTCCTGTTTCAGCCTTGTGTTGAATAACACTATGTCCTTTGGAAACATGGCAGTTCAACATCACAGCCACGCACACAAACACACACACACACACACACACACGACAGAGGACACAATGAATGTGTTTGAGAAAAGCGTTATCGACTGCCTGCTTTTTTTATTTATTTTTATCAATCACCGCCGTAAGCCTGATTAGTGGAGAGTCAAACAGGGAATTAAGTATTTGATTGGCTGGCTGGGTAATGGGACGGAATTAGCATAACATCAGGTGTTTTGTTACATCTGAAATTAAATCTAGCTGTGGCAACTACGCTATTTAACCTTGGTAACCAAGCCATTTAACTGTGGAGGCTATGCCATTTAGCTGTGGAGGCTGTGCTACTTAACTGTCTTAGCTGTGCGAGATAGCAGGTGTTGCTACTTAGCTGTAGCGTTACGACACGCACTCAGTACAAAAGAGGGATATTCAACGCATGTTGAGCACAGCTTTAATGAGGCCAATGGTGGTGTTTGCGTTTAAGTATGCTATGATATGCGCATGGCAAGTAATCAGTCGCCCCGATGGCTGTGACCCCTGCACTCTCACCCTACGACCTGCAGACCTGCTCTGATCTGGAGCAGACATGCTCTGATCTGGAGCAGAGGACCAAGGATATGAAAGGAAGTCAGACGAGGGGAAGGCCTGAACACATCAAGGGCAGGTGAATCACAACATGTCGGTCCTGCTGGAAGATAACGTTTAAAACAGCCGCCCCCCCCCCCCCCCCCCCTCACTTCAACCAAAGGGTTCCACTGGCAGCACACTTTGAAGTCCAAATCAAGATAACGACCAACGGCACGGCAATCAACACCACCGAGTCTGTGGGGCAGGGGAATACAAAGATAGAGAGGGAGGAAAACACAGAGTGAGAGAATAATGGAAAGGAGGAGGGAGAGGGAGAAGAGGAGGGTAAGAGATAGGGAGAGGGGGATGAGGAGATGAGAGAGAGAGGGAGAGAGGAGAAGTGGAGGGATGGCAGAGGAGAGGAGAGAAATGGGAGAAGAGGTGAGAGGGAGAGAGGGAGGGAGGGAGAGGAGAAGAGGGAGGGAGAGAAGGAGGAGAGAAGAGAGGAGGGAGGGGAGGGGAGGAGAGGGATGGAGGAGAGGAGAGGAGGGAGAGGAGGAAGAATGGAGAAGAAGAGGGGAAGAGGGAGAGAGGGAGAGGAGAGGGAGAGGGTGAGGAAGATGGAGAAGAGGGAGAGGGAGAGGGAGAGGAGGGAGATGGAGAAGAGGGAGGAAGAAGACGGAGAAGAGAGAGAGGGAGGAAGGAGAGAGGAGGGAAGAGAGGAGGAAGATGAGAGAGGAGAAGATGGAGATGGAGGGAGAGAGGGAGATGGAGGAAGATGGAGAGGAGGAAGAGGAGAAGAGGAAGAGATGGAGAAGATGGAGAAGGGGAGAGTGAGTGGGAGGGAGGAGAGGGAGAGGGAGGAAGGAGAGAGGAGGAAGATGGAGACTGGAGGGAGATGGAGAAGAGGGTTGGGGAGGAGATGGAGAAGAGGATGGGGAGGGGAGGAGAAGAAGAAGAGGAGGTAGAGAGGGAGAGATAGGGAGAGGAGGAAGATGGAGGAAGAGGGAGGAGGTAAGAAGGGGAGAGAGTAGAGGAGGGAGGAAGAAGAGGGAGAAGAGGGAGAGGAAGAAGAGGGAGAAGAGGGAGAAGAGGGAGAAGAGGGAGAGGAGGGAGGAAGAAGAGGGAGAAGGAGAAGAGGGAGATGAAAAGGTGGGCGAGGACAGGAACTATTTCCGCCCCCCCGCCCCCCCCCCCTACACCTCCCTCTCCCCCCCCCCCCCCTCACCCCCCCATACACAGCGCCCCTACTCCCCGGGATGATGGATGGACAGATAGATGGAGGGAGGAAGGTATGAGACGCAGATAGGACTGGCAGGATGATATGGATGGACAGATAGATGGTGGTATGAAGAGATGGACTAGGACAGAAGAGGAGGGCTTGAAGGATGGACAGATAGATGAGGGATGATGGAGAGATGAGAAAACAAGTATGGTTTGTTGGGGGGTTAGGAAAAACAGTATTAGGAGAGTGCCAGATTAATTTTACTGCTACATACTGTAAAATTTAGATCTGCACTCTCCCGCTAAGTAGTGCTGTTCTATGCAACCCCCCCCCCCCCCCCAGATTGATTCTTCCAAATGCATTGTACTTCTGGAATGGCAGGTCTTTCTTGGAATTGTGTATAGACATACACCTAAATATTTACATATGATATATAATATATGTAGCCTGATGACAATGGACAACGATGACTGGCATAGATAGGATGATGGATGGACAGATAGATGGAGGGAGGATGGCTGGACAGATAGATGGAGGGAGGATGGCTGGACAGATAGATGGAGGGATGAAGGATGGACAGATAGATGGAGGGATGAAGGATGGACAGATAGATGGAGGGATGATGGCTGGACAGATAGATGGAGGGATGAAGGATGGACAGATAGATGGAGGGATGATGGATGGACAGATAGATGGAGGGATGATGGATGGACAGATAGATGGAGGGAAGAAGGATGGACAGATAGATGGAGGGATGAAGGATGGACAGATAGATGGAGGGATGAAGGATGGACAGACAGATGGAGGGATGAAGGATGGACAGATAGATGGAGGGATGATGGAGAGATGAAAACAGATGGTGTGGGGGGGTTAGAAAAACAGTATTTAGGAGAGTGACAGATCTAATTTACAGCTACATACTGTAAATTAGATCTGTCACTCTCCTAAATAGTGCTTTTCTAAGCACCCCCCCCCCCCCCCCCCCCCCCCAATTATTTACATACTGTGACTCATTCACAAGTAGCGCACATTGCTACGGTGCTTCTGCTGGGGCAGGAGAAAACCGTCAAAATAACTTTGACTGTTCTGGAACATTCTCGCAGTAAAGTCACATTATCTGGGTGTGAGCAAGCGCCATCTCACTTTACTTCAAGGAGTTGAGTCGTCCGTGCCAAGAGGCTTCAAGCTAGACCAAACCCTGCTGTTACGTGAGGAGACGTTGGGTCTTCCTAACCACATTGGATGAAGTGTCTTATTTGTAAGCGCCTCGTTGTGACATCCATGTCCGTTCACGTTGAGGGACTTGGACAGAGGCTTTCTGGGTCTGGCACAAGCCCCGTCACCTTCAAGGACGGCTATGAAGGCCCTCCAGACAGAAGCAGGAATCCATGTCGGGGACCTGTCGAGGAGAGGGCTATTTTAGAAACCCTGCCCCATCCCTCAACCTGCCTGGCCTGCCCAGAAAGAGACTGTCGCTGTGACACAGTTACCCCGTACCAAGTCCCTAAACCTCCAGCAGCTCAAAGCACCAGAACATGGCTTCTTATGATCATCTTTCTTTCCAGACAAGACTATTTGAAATACGCAATTTAAACAGTCGTTTTTCTTCTCTTTTTTTTTTACTCTCAATCCACAGTAGAGCGCTAGAAGCGGCCGCTTCACGAGCTCGTCGCGCTCTATAATCACAATGCGGAGGACATTTTGATTATCATTCATGAGACTTTTCCACTGGCTTCAGCCCTCTTACATCAAATGCACTCAGAGAGCCCAACGACAAGCCAACAATAACCTTCTTACTGAGCTTAGCCAGACACCCCCTGCCTTCCTCTTCAGTCTTCAGACATCCACAGCTCTACTACAATCAATGCTCTGATGGGCAGAGACGGGCATCTCATTCTCGGCATAGATGCACCCCAGGTCAAGTTAGCAATACTACTAACGACAAAAGCTCTCGTCTCATAGATGGAAATGGTGTGAGCGTAGCGGTGTGGCGGTGTAGCCGCGCGTATCGCACAGCTGAACGTCAAAGAGCACATCTGGAATCACCCGGTGTACATCTGGATCCCATGTGCTTCCAGCGTTGTGCCCGGGCACGGGCGGTGTCGGCAGAGCTTCCGCCCCCCAAGGGACGGCAGACCACCGTTCTTGACAACCGCTCTGGTTTGGGCAATAGCGGTGAAGACTTGGGGCGAGGCGGAGGCGTGAATTTCAACCTAAAAATCATGTTGACACCGGAGCAGAGCGCACCCCCCGTCCTGTCCCTCCCAACCCCCCCGTCCTGTCCCTCCCAACGCCCCACCGTCCCGTCCCTCCCAACCCCCACCGTCCCGTCCCTCCCAACGCCCCCCGTCCCGTCCCTCCCAACCCCCCCCGTCCCGTCCCTCCCAACCCCCACCGTCCCGTCCCTCCCAACGCCCCCCGTCCCGTCCCTCCCAACCCCCACCGTCCCGTCCCTCCCAACGCCCCCCGTCCCGTCCCTCCCAACCCCCCCCCGTCCCGTCCCTCCCAACCCCCCACCGTCCCGTCCCTCCCAACCCCCACCGTCCCGTCCCTCCCAACCCCCACCGTCCCGTCCCTCCCAACGCCCCCCGTCCCGTCCCTCCCAACCCCCACCGCCCCGTCCCTCCCAACCCCCCCCGTCCCGTCCCTCCCAACCCCCACCGCCCCGTCCCTCCCAACCCCCCGTCCCGTCCCTCCCAACCCCCACCGCCCCGTCCCTCCCAACCCCCCCCGCCCCGTACCTCCAAACCCCCCCCGTCCCGTCCCTCCCAACCCCCCCGTCTTGTCCCTCCCAACCCCCACCGTCCCGTCCCTCCCAACGCCCCCGTCCCGCCGTGATATCACAGCAATCACCGATTCAAGACGTGACTATGGAGGAAATAGTGGCGGCGGGCCGAACTCTGGTCTCCACTGTATGTATCTGGCAGTACGTTCCTCTTGTAGATTAGTTTTATAGGCCAGACTGCCAGAAGACGCGTGGTACTAATTTAATAATTAATAACTGTTAGGATAACTCGTGAATTATCTGTTGCTCTGGAGGCCCCACCACCACCACCACCACGACCAGAGATGCTGTTTGGTTTAGCTAGGCGGTCCACATGGAGTCGTTTACATTTTTTATTTTGACATTATTATTTGAAATCATAACTTATCCTCAAAAATTAGGCTGGTGTGATTTGCGATTGCGAAAACAATGGACCGCTATATCGTCGCCACTTTCTTCAAACATGTATTCATTCAAAGGAGCATGAAAGTTATATCACAGACAGCTCTGGATTGTAAGATAAAAGGAAAAAGCAAAGCTTATGATTTATTGGAGACCTCCATTGATTGTTCATTTACCACATTCACAGTGGTCTTTATGTGATGGATTTTGAAAAGAGTTTGCCGGCTGGGTGGTTGGGAGGAGCTTTGATTGTACTCGCAGAGATAACTTTAGTTACATTTCTTCTCTAGGCATCTGGCAACATCTTATGAACACTTTGCCCATCTGGCCATCACAGGGGCAAAACCCAAATTATCTGTGTGCCATGGAGCGGGCATTTCACTTTTGACCATTTATTCCTCTTAACGTTCCTTCTTCAATGGTCTAAACCTCCAGCATTACATCGTTAAGCACTGCAGTGATGCCATTACATCGTTAAGCACTGCAGTGACGTCATTACATCGTTAAGCACTGCAGTGATGTCATTACATCGTTAAGCACTGCAGTGACGTCATTACTTCGTTAAGCACTGCAGTGATGTCATTACATCATTAAGCACTGCAGTAACGTCATTACATCGTTAAGCACTGCAGTGACGCCATTACATCGTTAAGCACTGCAGTGACGCCATTACTTCGTTAAGCACTGCAGTGACGTCATTACATCGTTAAGCACTGCATCGATGTCATTACTTCGTTAAGCACTGCAGTGACGCCATTACTTCGTTAAGCACTGCAGTGACGTCATTACTTCGTTAAGCACTGCAGTGACGCCATTACTTCGTTAAGCACTGCAGTGACGCCATTACATCGTTAAGTACTGCAGTGATGTCATTACATCGTTAAGCACTGCAGTGATGTCATTACATCGTTAAGCACTGCAGTGACGTCGTTACTTCGTTAAGCACTGCAGTGACGTCATTACATCGTTAAGCACTGCAGTGATGTCATTACATCGTTAAGCACTGCAGTGACGTCATTACATCGTTAAGCACTGCAGTGACGTCGTTACTTCGTTAAGTGCTGCAGTGACGTCGTTACTTCGTTAAGTGCTGCAGTCATTTAACATTATTCTGTTACTATCTCATGCCGCTGTTGAAACTAAATGAAACATTTTCGCCTCTCCTCAAAGGCATCTCTAGTCAGTATCTCTTTGTTCATTTCATACTCCATTTCCCCAGCAGAAGGCGAGGGACTCCACAGTTCCCAATAAACCGGTATCAGTTACACTGCCGAGCAGGTCATTGGCTCTTTAATGACGCTAGCGGCGTCTCACCGTGACAAAGAGGAGTGTTCACCCAAAGCCAGTCAAGTGTTTTAGCGCTTTTTAAATATGAAGCATGCGCGGCGGACGGAGCCCCCGCGCATGCTTTAATAAACCTCATTATGGTTCTGGATGATGCGGTGGGCTGCATGTTTGGACTGCTGCAGAGCTCTAACCCCCCACCCGCGCATCACAGCGCAGTGTGGGCGCCGGCGCCTTGATCTCGCAAATTAGAGTGGGGGTGGGGGGTGCATAGCAGACAAACACACACACCGTGCACACACACACACACACACACACACACACACACACACACACACACACACACACACACACACACACACACACACACACACACACACACACACACACACACACACACACACACACACACACACGTGCGGAGAGATCAGCAAAATGACCATGTATCACTAATGCAGTCAGGGCTCTGTGAGAACTGGAGATAAAATATTAATTCTCCCCACTTCCCTCTCCGGCGTTGCCTCGCTTGTTTTAATGTGAGGGGCACAGCATCAAAACACTTCATCTCTGAGTGACATCCCACTAATGTGCATCATTCAAAAGGTTTTCACCGCCACCAAGTTCAGACCAATGCATCCTCTCCTTTTCACACACCCCCCCCCCCCCCCCCCCCCCCCGTTTACCTAGTAAAAAGTTCCATTTTATTTCAGCACCTGCCTTGATGAAGAGAACATTTGTATTGATTAATGCGTTGTTGAAATATTTATAAAATGTAAAGCTGAATGTACGAGGAAATATATCGGCTGCGGACTGGCTTCTTCATCGGACTAAAACTCACAAAAGACAGCGTCAATACTTCCACACTTCATCCCGTCAATACTAATCAGACTGCTGCTTCACGTGAATGCTGCCGGCAAAATCAGGACTGGATCGGTGCCTTGTAGCGGATCGGGCCCTGGCCATGATAAAGCGGTCTCCATACCGCCCTGTAAAAGAACTCACTTCAATGACCACCGTGAATCAAAGTAACGACCGTAGTACTGGGGGGGGGGGGGGCTCCCACCTCCAAAGCCAGGCTAGCTTGATGGGGGAATTAGATCCCAAATTAGTCTTTAACGGACTAATGAGCTTAGCAGCATAAACATGTCGCCGAACATCAAAGCGAGACCCGTCGCAGTGCGTTTGTGAGACGGCCGGCGGCTCCCCAGGCAGGAGACGGAAGATCATCACCGCAGCGCCGGCCGTCTCGGCGGTGATACGGCAGAAGGACGCAAGAAGAAATGACTTTCACACCAGACACAGTCCTCCATGGTTGGGGCTGACGGCAGCCGGTGTTGTGGGTAATACAGAGTTGGGGAGCCTTGCCAGCTCCAATAAACGGTCTGTTCTCGACTAGTTCTGTCTGTGCGTAACATCAAGGCTCTGCCGTTATCCCTCCCTCTGAGGCCTCCGTCGACCGTGGATAATGGGAGGATTTACCACTCAACACAATCTCAGAGCCACAAAGACACCGTTTCACTGCATTAATGCACCGTTTCCACACAGAACAGATTCACTGCGTTAACACACGGACCACAGAAACCAGTTTCCTGAATTAAACCTGCTTACTACTCATTAACCAGTTTCCTGAATTAAACCTGCTTATTACTCATTAACCAGTTTCCTGAATTAAACCTGCTTATTACTCATTAACCAGTTCCCTGCATTAAACCTGCTTACTACTAATTAACCAGATCCCTGCATTAAACCTGCTTACTACTAATTAACCAGATCCCTGCATTAAACCTGCCTACTACTAATTAACCAGTTCCCTGCTTACTACTAATTTACCAGTTCCCTGCATTAAACCTGCTTACTAATAAATAACCAGTTCCCTGCATCAAACCTGCTTACTACTAATTAACCAGATCCCTGCATTAAACCTGCTTACTACTAATTAACTAGTTCCCTGCATTAAGCCTGCTTACTACTAATTAACCAGTTCCCTGCATTAAACCTGCTTACTAATAAATAACCAGTTCCCTGCATCAAACCTGCTTACTACTAATTAACCAGTTCCCTGCATTAAACCTGCTTACTAATAAATAACCAGTTCCCTGCATCAAACCTGCTTACTACTAATTAACCAGATCCCTGCATTAAACCTGCTTACTGCAAATAAATCCTAGACTACACCCATTACGGACAAGCACACTCTTCAGACAACGCAAGCATTGAATCCATGGCGGCAAAGCTGTAAGCCTGCCCTAAATAGTCCTCCTTTTAATAACGATAACACTAATAAGTTACACCACTAATGAGAGCTATTAAAGGGTCTTTGATGACAGTAGAGCCTACCACAGAGTTCTAGGAGCCAGACCAAGATACGCGTTATTATGGAACAGGAAGCCAAAGTCACAGAAGTCACAGAAGTCAGCCCCGCAGGCGAGGGCAGGTTTGAATCCCAGCTCACCTGCTCCGTCCTCGCTCAGGTTCACCGTTGTCATGGTATCTAAACCTATTTCCCTCCATTTCCTCACTCCATCTCGGCTGACTTGGAAATCCAGCTTTCTGGAACAGGTCCCTGGTTGTTGTGTTAAGGCGTAGCCGCTAGCAGGATTAGCCGCTGAAAGCTAGCCCTACATATAAGCAGTGACTCACGCTGCTCTAAAGAAGGTAAACAACACCGCGCTATGAATAAAGGATTAAGAATGCTGTTCTGTAGGCGATTAAAATAAAAAGAGGTAAAATATAAAAACACATAAGGTGTTGAGCAGGTTAAGCCAAGATGTTCAAATTATCCCGTTTCATTGTTATGATTTTAGCACTTAAATCGAGGACATCTAAAGAATTAACCTTACAGTGTTGTGAGAGAGAGAGAGAGAGAGAGAGAGACAGAGAGAGAGAGAGAGACAGAGACAGAGACAGAGACAGAGACAGAGACAGAGAGAGACAGAGACAGAGACAGAGACAGAGACAGAGACAGAGACAGAGAGACAGAGAGAGACAGAGAGAGACAGAGACAGAGACAGAGACAGAGACAGAGACAGAGACAGAGAGAGACAGAGACAGAGAGAGACAGAGACAGAGACAGAGACAGAGAGAGAGAGAGAGAGAGAGACAGAGACAGAGACAGAGACAGAGACAGAGACAGAGAGACAGAGAGACAGAGAGACAGAGACAGAGAGAGAGAGAGAGAGAGAGAGAGAGAGAGAGAGAGAGAGAGAGAGAGAGAGAGAGAGAGAGAGAGACAGAGAGAGACAGAGACAGAGACAGAGACAGAGACAGAGACAGAGACAGAGAGAGACAGAGACAGAGACAGAGACAGAGACAGAGACAGAGACAGAGACAGAGACAGAGAGACAGAGAGAGAGAGAGAGAGAGAGAGACAGAGAGAGAGAGAGAGAGAGACAGAGACAGAGACAGAGACAGAGACAGAGAGAGAGAGAGAGAGAGAGAGAGAGAGAGAGAGAGAGAGAGAGAGAGAGAGAGAGAGAGAGAGAGAGAGAGACAGAGACAGAGACAGAGACAGAGACAGAGAGAGAGAGAGAGAGACAGAGACAGAGACAGAGACAGAGACAGAGACAGAGAGAGAGAGAGACAGAGACAGAGACAGAGACAGAGACAGAGACAGAGACAGAGACAGAGACAGAGACAGAGACAGAGAGAGAGAGAGACAGAGAGAGAGCGCGCGAGAGAGAGATCCATTCGTCATTAGGGGTGGGGGCCGATGAGAGGGGCTCTCGGTGGTGATCCAGTGGTCAGCCATAGTCAGGATAATCACCATGGTGACACACCCACAAACTTTAGCGCCGATCGTTAGCGAGCTGTGGCGCACCACTGGTTGACGCTACGGCTAGCTGCGGTGATTTAAAAGGCCGCCAAGTCTCCCAGCATGCCTCTGGTCATTGTAAAAATGCTGTAAAGACGGGCAGCGTCTCGTAAACATCGCTAGGAACGGGATTTTAGCTTAACGCTTGCAGACTCTTAACAATGAGAGACCAACTGGGGCGTTCGGAACTGGCCGATAATAATAATAATTGTCAAGCTAATTGGAAACGTAAGAAAAACACAATGTACCATGTTCTCATGACAGAGTAGGCAACAGTGTGTGTGTGTGTGTGTGTGTGTGTGTGTGTGTGTGTGTGTGTGTGTGTGTGTGTGTGTGTGTGTGTGTGTGTGTGTGTGTGTGTGTGTGTGTGTGTGTGTGTTTAAGCTGGGTTAAATTGGCAGTGTTTACAAAATAGGAATGATTCCCTATTAGAGATACTATTCCCTATTAAAATACTATTAAAGTGCTGCTTGGAAGCTGGATGATAATTGAGTCATAATGGATGATAGGCAAGAAAGCAGGCTTGAACACACGCTGCTGTAAACTCTTCTATGAGAGCGAGACAGAGAGAGACAGACAGACAGAGAGAGAGACAGAGACAGAGAGAGACATCCGCACGAAGAGAGAGAAACTGGGCTGCTTGAAAATAAGTGGGAATTCAATAACCACAGCCAAGAGTGATGTCGTGAACATGCTTGAGCGTAATCCTGCATTAACTAGCAGTTCATAATGAAAGCTAACTATGCTGTGTGTGCTGTGCTACAGCCCCCCCTCTCTAGGGCCAGTCAATGGTGGGTAATAGCCTTACTATAGGCACCTGTTGTACCATAAACTAGAACCAGTCAAGCATCTGGAGTGAAAACGTCACAGCTGCTGCATGGCATCAGCAGTAGTGGAACTAGAACCTCTTAGTTCTACTTCCGGGTCACCAGATGGCTACTGCATCATGGGAAAAGGGCCAGCAAGAGGAGGAGGAGGAGACTGTTGGCAGCAAAAGCAAAATGGTATAGCGTTTTAAAAAGTGTGCGTGGGTGTGTGTGTGGGAGAATGAGAGACACAGAGAATGAGAGACACAGAGATACGATGAGAGAGAGATAGAGAGAAAGAGACAGAGAGAGAGAAAGAAAGTGAGACAGAAAGTAAGAGTAAGAGTGTGTGTGTGTGTGTGTGTGTGTGTGTGTGTGTGTGTGTGTGTGTGTGTGTGTGTGTGTGTGTGTGTGTGTGTGTGTGTGTGTGTGTGTGTGTGTGTGTGTGTGTGTGTGTGTGTGTGTGTGTGTGTGTGTGTGTGACAGACAGACAGACAGAGACAGAGAGAGAGACAAGACAGACAGACAGACAGAGAGAGACCAAGACAGACACAGAGAGAGAGAGACAAAGACAGACAGACAGAGAGAGAGACTACTTGGCTTGACGCCAGGTTCCATGGAGCACCAATAGAGTATAGAGAGCGTGGCGAAATTGCATTTCCTGCAGCGAGTGTGGCGTTCATTGTGTTGGCAGCGAGCAGCGAACAGCGGCGGCGGCGGTGGCGACGGAGCAGCTGAACTCCCTGCAGACAGCTCAACTCTTCCCAGTGTGAGTCACAGCTCCACGCTGATAAGCTACTTACAGAAGAGCCGCATCACTTAGGGCCTTTAAAACGCACAGCCCGTTCTGCTCCTTCTCTAAAAATATATCTGCGCAAACAAATCAATTGAGATGAGAAGAAAACGTGTGGTCGGCGTCACCTTGCCATGTGTTTAATTAAACCCCAGTGTGTTCAGCTTGTCTGCTACTGGTTTCACTGAAATCTACTAAGAGAATGAATTACGCACTAACCTCTGCTAAAAGTTTGAATTACGGGAACCTAAGTCTGCTAACAGTTTGAATTAGAGAACTAAAGTCTAGTAGTAGTCTGAAATAGTGAACTGCCGTTTGTTCATAATCGGAACTGCTGAACTAGTCAAGGACTCCGGCAGGTTAAGCTGCAGACATTGGCGTTTGAACCCACAACCTTTAGGCTGGGACACCCCAACACCCTAACCACTGGACTATCACGGTCCCATTACCTGCCATCTATCCTCCAGTGGGTACTCTACGCTCATGCACAGAGCGAAGGCGATTTGCGGTGCACTGATGTTCTCAACAAGATAAGGGTGAGTGATACTGCAGCGAAGCAGAGCGCATCTGCAACCACAACAGCAGCTTTGGCAACAAGTTCAACTCTTGATGTCCTTCTTTTGTCAGTGGGTCGCTGTTGTCCTTTTTTTCTATCTCCCAAATGGCACGAGGCCCTCGGAAGGAGACGAGGAGGAGAGAGGTCTTCCCCGTCCTCTCCGTGGCCCGCTTCACCTCGTGTTTCTGAAGGGCGATTGAAGGGAGGTTTGCAGAGGCCCAGCCTGCTGGCTGCAGCTGGGTGGGGGGTGGGGGGGGGAGTGGGGGCAGCTGGCTGCGGACGCAGCACAGGCCGCCACTAGGGGAGCAAGCAGGACACCTGGGTGTGGAGATTAAAGTGAGCGCACTCAAAGCAAACCCCTGGGGGAGCAGCCACAGACAGCTGCAGAGGAGAACGCCTGGCGGCAGGTCTGAGGACAGCAGCAGCGGTGCCAGGGTAACACAGAGGCCATTGTGTTCCCACTACTGAGACTAAAACGGTTGTGGGTTTGATCCCCAAATGTTCCAACCCACTGCCCGTAGGCCCCCCTTGAGCAAGGTGCCCCTACCTGCTCCTTCATGCATCCCAGTTAACGGTGCGCTGCTTTGGAGAGAGGGGACGGCTAAATGACAAAAGTGGGACACGGTAACAACGAAGCCTCACCGGTGTTCGGACAGAGCGGCTCGTGGCCACAAATATCCGTAGGAGTCACAGCCACCGCCTTCTAGAAGGACGAAACCACACGGCTTTCTGAGCCTTTCATAAACCGACCGATATGCAACACACTCCCTCAACCCCCCCCCCCCCCCCCCCCCCCCAGAAGTTGTTCTACATATCCAAATACCACTGATGCCATAAAGTGGACAAAAAACTTGCACAACCCTGTAAATTATAGATTCAATCTTGTGCAAGTACTACACTATTAATATCACCTCCCATCTCCCCTGCCGTGGTTAAAGGCATACTGGTACCATACGAGGTACTGTTCCCTGAGGGAAGAGCGGGACGGGGGGGGTAGGGGCGATGCAGAACCGGATACTCTTCAGGGAGCGAGCTGAGTCACTTAATCTGCTCTTGTAAATCTGAATTGTGTGTATATATTTATACATATATTTATACTTATTTTGTTTGTTCTGTTTAACCTGCAATAGAGAACGTGACGTGCACCTACATCACCAAGACAAATTCCTTGTATGTTTAAAAAACGTACTTGGCAATAAAGCTTTTCTGATTCTGATTCTGAATGTTGCTGTCCTTTTATGTTCTGGGGACTTCACCTTCATGGAGTTCATTCAACCTCATCAGCGGCCGAGATAAGAGGGGCTACGCGATGAAACCCACCCGAGGGATGGCGACCTCAGCAGCTATCGAAAAACAACGAGATCCACTCCTATATTCCAACTTTAAATATGTTGTTGTGGTTTAATTACTTTTTGTGTGGGAACAGCGATAGACCATGGTGACACTTTGCCATTCCCTGGTGAGTGCTAAAGAAAGACGATAGTATAGAGTCATCGCCCAGACCGACTTTGTAGTCAGTTATCTGTTCATCCTGGTAAACTGACGCCTGGGAGAAGTCTGCAGGAATTTCTTGCATCAAATGGTGTTCTTCTTCAGTGCGAAGGGTTCAAAATGTGCACAATACCACTGGGTGTTCACTATTTAGTCATTCAGAAGAAGACGCTTTTATCCAAAGTGACTAGTTCATTATTATTATTTTTTATATACATGTCAATAAATGAAGGAGCATCTTAATAAAGGAATGCCTACAGGTAGACTGAAGACGTTGGGGGAATCGAACCCAGAGCTTTTTCGGCTGAGAGTCGAACCCCGTGGAGACTGCCCTGTCCTTCCTGCCTGCATGAAGAGCGGCGGCTCGCGCCCCCGTGGAAGTTTACGTCCAAACACTCCCAATCAGCTGCTAGGGATTCATGCTGCAGCCTTTCAAGCCTCCATCTTCTCGAGCGCACTCCCCCCCGCCCCCCCCCCCCCCCCCCCCACTGCTTCCTTGAGTGCTCTTCTCAGCGTGCACCGATGAATATGCATCAGCACGCACACACACACACACACACACACACACACACACACACACACACACACACACACACACACACACACACACACACACACACACACACACACACACACACACACACACACACACACACACACACACACACACGTTAAGTGGCAGCAAGTGGATACATGGTTAGATGTCAGACCATGCCATTAGCTCAGAACAAATGGCTGGGGACATAAAAATACCTCCCAAGAACATGCCTTTTTTTTTTAAATATGAAATAATGTATTCAATACAAGCTGATTTGAACACGATCCGATTTTATATTCCCTTCACCTTCAGTGATTAAACATGAGCACGTAGGACTGTTAGGGTCAGAGGAACTAATTGCCTACGTACGCTGATTGTCTAAATACCACAAATACAATACAAGTGTTGACGCGGGGAAGGGGAGGTGAAGGCCGCGCGGCTCGACACGCCTACATACTATACAGAGGGTCCGCAGTCCCAGCGGCCTCCTTCGTTGCAGCTGCGCGGAGCAGAGGAGCACACGCACCTCCTCGCCATCACCTCCCCCCCGCCTCCTCCTCCTCCTCTCTGCTAGTCTGCACTGGGCTCCACTCCAGTGGGTCCCAGTGGATCAGTGTCTGCCGGCCTCACCTCCTACAGCCCGAGTGCTCCTCTTATCTGGGGGGCCATCCGTTCAGAAGAATGCACTGGAGAACCAGAAAAAAGGAAACCGGCCAACGCAAACACCTAATTAATTCCCCTTGTACTGAACGTCTAGGGAGGCCTGCTGACTTCATGTAACACGCACACACACACACACACACACACACACACACACACACACACACACACACACACACACACACACACACACACACACACACACACACACACACACACACACACACACACACACACAATTACCTTTAATCAGGACAGGTTCCTGCCTGCCTCAACCTTGATGATACACGCTGCAGAGGAAGTAGAGCAGAGGAAGAGAGGGGTGGAGGTGGAGGAGAGTAGATATGTTGGAGGAGAGGGGAGGAGGTGGAGGATAGGAGAGGGGAGGAGTAGAGGAGGTGGAGGATAGGGGAGGAGGTGGAGTAGAGGAGGAGGATAGGGGAGGAGGTGGAGTAGAGGAGGTGGAGGATAGGGGAGGAGGTGGAGTAGAGGAGGTTGAGGATAGGGGAGGAGGTGGAGTTGAGGAGGTGGAGGATGGGGGAGGAGGTGGAGAGAGGAGGTGGAGGATAGGGGAGGAGGTGGAGTAGAGGAGGATAGGGGAGGAGGTGGAGTAGAGGAGGATAGGGGAGGAGGTGGAGTAGAGGAGGTGGAGGATAGGGGAGGAGGTGGAGTAGAGGAGGTGGAGGATAGGGGAGGAGGTGGAGTAGAGGAGGTGGAGGATAGGGGAGGAGGTGGAGGATAGGGGAGGAGGTGGAGTAGAGGAGGTGGAAGATAGGGGAGGAGGTGGAGTAGAGGAGGAGGAGGATAGGGGAGGAGGTGGAGTAGAGGAGGTGGAGGATAGGGGAGGAGGTGGAGTAGAGGAGGAGGAGGATAGGGGAGGAGGTGGAGTAGAGGAGGTGGAGGATAGGGGAGGAGGTGGAGAGAGGAGGTGGAGGATAGGGGAGGAGGTGGAGTAGAGGAGGATAGGGGAGGAGGTGGAGTAGAGGAGGTGGAAGATAGGGGAGGAGGTGGAGTAGAGGAGGTGGAGGATTGGGGAGGAGGTGGAGTAGAGGAGGTGGAGGATAGGGGAGGAGGTGGAGTAGAGGAGGTGGAGGGGCATGCAAGTTCAGCTATGGATAAAACTGAGTTAAATGAGTCAAATCCCCTCCTAATACAAACAACCGTAACAGAACCAGAAGCAGTACTGGTTCTGTCTGAGGGACCAGACTAGAAGATGGGTGAATGGGGCTGAGCGGTCGACTAGTGGATGGTACGGCTTCTTCTCCACCTGGAAGCAGTCCAACACCGCAACCAGGGGGCGATAACATTTGGACGTTATAGAAACACCAGATAAGCCGAGCGTGGATTCAGTGGGACTTTCTGCGGATCGCTGGCCGCCGTCCACTTGTTTTTCCCTCTCGGCCTACCTATCTACAAGTCGATAAGGACAACCTTTCAAGGAGGAGATCCAGCATTAGGAAAGAGGAGAAAATGCAGACGCATTCAATCCCACCACCGCATCGAATAATACAGAGTAAAGCAGAGCTCGGTGGATGCAGCTCTCTGTGCAGGCGGATGGGCCGCAAGTCCCAACAAGTGTCCTGAAACACACCCCCACGCAAATACCCTCTCACACACACACACACACACACACACACCCTGCAGCACCTTTTAATAGATGCCCTGTGACTTTGTGTAGCTCACTCACACACACACACACACACACACACACACACACACACACACACACACACACACACACACACACCAGAGGGCGTAACAAATCACTAGGACTTCAAATTTTGCAAAGTCGACAAAGTTGGAATGGGGAAAGGTGTTGCCCACACAGAGGCCCTTAATACAGCCATTATTTATGATTAGTAGAAGAAGAAGGAGAAGCGGAGAGCATGGGAGCGGATGGGAGAGAGGGGAGGAACAGGGAGGAGGAATTCCCATCGGGGAGGACAGGAATGGGCTAATTGATGCCTTGGAGGCCTGGAGGACATAGGCATGTCCTCAGAAGAATGGTGGTGGGGGAGATGGGGGAGGAAATAGGTGATGGGGAAGGAGATAGGGAGAGGACATAGCTGGTAGGGGAGATGGGTGAGGGTAGAGTGGGGAGGACATAGCTGGTGGGGGAGATGGGTGTAGGAGATTGGGGGGGTGAAAATAAAGGGAAGGAGATGATGGTGAGGCGATGGGGGTAGGAGATGGGTGAGGAAATAGGGGGTAAGGGAGATCATTTGAAGAGATGAGGGCGAGGGAAACATGGGTGAGGGAGAAGGGTGCTGCTTAGAAACCTTTTTTTAAATCCCCACCTTAACCCCATGCGGTCGATCACAGCGGACGACAAAAGAACCAAAAAGTATTTCTTTCAGCGACCCCGTTTCTTGTTCCAGGGATGCGACTGCAGCAGCCAGCTGGCCTCCGACTAGAGACAGCGACCAGGTACGGTTGTATATAATGAGTGTATCCGTACCCCCCGACAAGTGGATCCTTAGGCCAACACGCGGGGCACCGTCCGTGTCTCTGGCTCGCTGCCCAGAGCCTGCGTTCGCTCCGGCACACCTGCCGAGTGATGTGGCGTCGCCCTGGAGCCCTCGGCTTGGTCCAAAGAGTT
This sequence comes from Lota lota, assembly GCA_026745465.1. NCBI lineage: Eukaryota > Metazoa > Chordata > Actinopteri > Gadiformes > Lotidae > Lota > Lota lota. The sequence goes on along the minus strand of JACYXH010000491.1, from coordinate 744,855 downwards.
TTAGTTGGGATTCTTTCAACAACACGGTCGGACGGATGTGCGTGAGGAAACGCATCGCAACAGGTTAGCCGATGATGCGTTGATCTATGCTAGCGGTGCTGAAACACTTCAAACAAGCGATTAGCCAATTTGTGTTATTCGTCAAGATCTCTCTTTGGGTTTTAGTAACCTACGATGGAGATATGCCATGATTCATGCCACTTCATACGCTAAACTATTGGCTTACAATGATACCACAATAAATCCTGATGCTCCATATTCCCCAGCTTCTCATACAAGGGGTTCCTTCTTTACTGCTTCTTTACAGGCTTTACAAACGCTGCCACAGATAACAACCAGGTTGTTGAATTCTGCGACACGGTGCGAGAAAACATAAAAAAATAGAGAACTTGTCATTATACGAGAGATAAACTTCCAGCCAGAAGATTGTCCTAAAAGTGACACCATCCAGCCAGTAAATGTCAAGCAGCGTTGTAAATCCTTCGGTGTTCTGGTCCAGAGGACGCTGAACGCTACTCTGTTCTCTCTCTCTCTCTCTCTCTCTCTCTCTCCAGCTCTCCGTGGAACAACAGCCCTCTGACGGTCCAGCATCGAGGACACCCCGGTAACCGGCAATTAACAACCAAATAAAACCCTAGTTATCAAGGCCTAGGGCCTCATGCATGTGAGCTGAAACGTTAAGTGTACCGAGTTCCAACTTTACACTATTAATACCTGCAACCAATTCAAAAGCATATTAAACACGTAGTGGTTAACGCTGCCGGAGAGCCAACAGCTTGTTAAGTATAAGTCTGCATTCAATCTTCATTTCATGATGGGCGGAGCTTAGCTATACCATGAGGTGTTTGCCCAGTGATTGTGGTGTTTTCCATACATACATATTTCTACTGATTAACACACAAACATTGGATAAAATAACGAGGCACCTCAGTGGGATTTTGCAGAGGATACATTCCCATTTCACATGCTTTTCCTGCTACAATACTTGGACTTTCACCTTCTGGCTGGCCCACCTCCAACCAGCCTCCCCATTTACGGTTACAGGAGACAAGTCAAGCACTTCCACTTGTGAAGAGTCCAGCTTAAAATGCTCAGCCTACACACACACACACACACACACACACACACACACACACACACACACACACACACACACACACACACACACACACACACACACACACACACACACACACACACACACACACACACACACACACACACACACACACACACACACACACACACCTCCCCCAGGGCCTGACTCTTAATTATGAGTGGTTATCGCAGCCATCAGTAAGAGGAGGTACCGGGACAGAAGCACTGGCTCGCCGCTAATTGGCTGCTGGGTTTCAGATGAGACCGAGACATGGGCGTCGTCAGGGCTGGCGTCCACAACGCTGTGACCACTCAGGACTGGATTCATAATCAAGATGCAGAGAGACGGGTACCAGAACCCCATCCAATTAACCACACATTTCCCCACATACTGCAAGTACTCTGAATAATCACTTTATACCACCAAACACACACACACACACACACACACACACACACACACACACACACACACACACACACACACACACACACACACACACACACACACACACACCTCTAAAACAAACATAATCTGGAGGTTCTGGGGATTTTCTGTTCCAGACCTTCAGACTTCATTGTTAAAGATTATGGGCACACGATCTCCGATATGTTGTAGTCAGAAAGGTGTTCGTTCAAGACAAAATTGTGTAGATGTTGTGCATTAAATATTAAACAGGAATTAAATCATGTAAATTCACACATGCCTGACATACACATTGGCCTGCTTTGCGCACAACATAGGCTATGTGTTTTACTAACCGTAAGAAAAGAGTGGGCCTACAAGTCACATGACATGCAGCACCTATTTCCGTCCAATTAAATTGTAATCCAATTCCATTCTTGGCGGATTTCATTAAAAATCCAATTTACAATGAACTACGAACACACACATTCTATCTGTTGGCTACAAGCAAACGAAAAATAATGAATTACAGCACCTCAAGGGCAATTTTCCCACTGAAATATAGAATAACCGCTATACCACATTTCTTATTAAACGTTTGTACCAATGAATATCGTTTGAAGTTCAAGGCGGTTGGTAAGGTCTACCCTAGACAGTGGGGAAAACTCGCTCAGGGAGAGGCTTGCTTGATAAAAACAGACTCAGATATAAACTGGTGAAGCGGTTATTTAAAGCCACATTTTGGACTTTGAAGTCGTGGCTGCAGGTGTGGGCGGGGCTTACGACCTGCGGCTGTGCCACCTGAGAGCACGAGCTATCGTCCCACCTGAGAGCACGAGCTGTCGTCCCACCTGAACGGAGTTCACTCCAATCTGTGCATCTAAAAACAGCATCTTCGGGTTGCGGTAAATACTAACGCAACACGCAGCCCACAGCCAAGTAAAACCCCAGCGTTCCGGAATAAGTCTCCGGTTTCCTTCTCATCACAATGTGCGCAACGCTCGCAGAGATGCGGGTCCTGAGCCCAGCTTTGTCCGGGAAGAACCCACACGTTCCCAGGCCTTCTTCATAAAGATCAGTATCCCGAGGAGGGCTTTGGGGTTCCAGATGACTAGAGAAATCCACAGTTGTGACGGGTCGTTTCTTAATGTTGTTTATTTTAATAATTGAGTGAAAAACGCCGCGGGCCATCGAACGCGTCCAACCCAATAGACATCCATCAAAACTGGGAGACCACTCCGCAATACACAACACGCGGGGGGTTAGGGGCTTGATACAGTCTATTCACATTACAACATATGCTGATCATCTTTTAGGGGACGCTGACTGGTCTTAAAGAAACGGGATTTTGAAAGGCTACGGCCATGCCTCAGTGGCACATTTTAATGATCTTCCTGCACACAAAGAGAGTTAAGCATAAAGCAGTCGTATGATGTGTTGCACCAGTTCAATTACAGTCGGTTAAATTGCATAGGGCAGAGTAAATCGGGACATCGATTTCTATAGGTCACCGTTTCAGAGACCACACGGTTTCGTGAAAGGAAAATCAATTAGATCTAATAGTTAATGAAGCCGTGGGATACACAACTGATCGGATCAAATTATTGATCACACAGAGGGCGATCGTGGGGGCTGGTAGTCTACGTGTCATTACATGCCACAGCCAAATAGTATTCAATTTCATGTACTTGTAGTAAATACCAGATTGCATATTTACTCTGCCATCACAACCCGACCCCCCCTTGATCAGACGCAACAACAATAATACAAAAGCTGGGGCGCCGACGGCTCTCCATCAAAACACCCGACGATGCCACATCGTAACACACACCGCCCGGGATCAGCCGAGGACCCGACGCGGGGTCCGGGATGTCTGCAAGGGGACTCACGGTCTGATCCAGAGTGATGTGCGATGGTGTGAATGTCACCAAGAACAAGAACAGTCCCGCATAAGTCTCCTCTAAGTCCCCAGCAAGGCGTCACATGCAATAGGAGTCTCTCACCACTCGGTCCCAGGCTCAACATGTCAGTAGAACCCCGGTCCAAGAGGAGGTTAGCGGTGGCTAATAGAGGAGGTGCTAATCAGCTAGTCCCAACACCCAGAAACATGACAAAAGACTTGGGACTGTCCCCCTCGTCTTTCGGCGTCTGTGTCCGTGTCAGTGAGTCAGTCCAGAGTCGTACTTACTAGGCCGTCGACGGACAACACGGCGGAATCCGCACAGTGCCAAGTGCGGTGGAAGAAGTCACGGCTAACTCCACTAGCAGGTAGCGTCTGCTGCTACGTTAGCCAAGGACTACGCGGACTACTCAGGGTTTGCGGGACATAAACATGTTTAAGTTGAATAGCCATTTGGTGGGGGCAATAACAAGCGTATAAATATAGTGTCCACGTACCGATAAGGAGAAGTTAGTCCCGAACGGAATGGAAGCGGTGGGGACGGTGAGGTGGAGAGAAAAAAAAGTGAAGTTCGGCGCATCGTTCACCGATCCGCCATCTTCGTGATCCGCGATTGATGCGTTTGGTCTGAATCCCTGGAGCGAACCAAATCCACCGGGTCCGTCTGGTCGGCCCTTAACTTTTTAACCACATGCTTTACTATTAAAGGAAAGCCTATTCTCCTCTATCTCTCTCGCAGACCGACAGACACATTAAGAATCATTGTCATTCAAACATTGTATGAACTCAATACATCTAATAATCCATATTCTTTCAAATTGAATGTACTTTAATAAGAAAGTGTGGCCGTATATTTCAACAACACCACTGTCCCCAGAGGGGAAGTCCCATTCCGCTGATAAAGTGTACTTCGTTAACAAGTCCCCTCTGTTGTAGACTAATCATACAATGGTTGGGAATATCGATTGCTGCTGGTGGTAACTGTTTACTTACATTGTGTCTGTGCATACAAACGAGTGTATAGAGTCTAAACAAAGCAAACAAATTCTTTTTTGCGATTTCCTTACGTAATGCACTGTAATGACAACGTATGTAGGTGTTCAGCAGTGATTTGAAAAGATAACAAGTAAACAATGGACTCAATAATGGCTACTATGAATGATAGCTGGGCGCCCTCTGGTGGTTACACATTTAACCCACAGGTGTTAACATTTTCAATGGCTGGAATGAGTAAAGCAAATTTCTATCCCAAAGCTGTACATGCAGGACAGCTGCCTGGCACCCAACAACAACCCCCCCCCCCCCCCCCCCCCCCCCCCCCCCCCCTCCACCCACCTAATGACCTTTAATCAGGACAGGTTCCTGCCTGCCTCAACCTTGATGATACACGCTGCAGAGGAAGTAGAGCAGAGGAGAGGAGGCAGGGGAGAGGGGAGGAGGAGGAGGAGGTGGAGAGGGGAGGAGGTAGAGGGGAGAAGGGAGGAGGAGGAGGTGGAGAGGGGAGGAGGTAGAGAGGGAGAGGGAGGAGGAGGTGGAGAGGGGAGAGTGGGGAGAAGGACACACCCTTCACTGCTACAAACCCTTAAGGAGTAACTTTATAATACAAAATCATAAAGACACAGAACTGTCTCCAGAGTATAGTTATGACCATTCACACGCCTCCTCGAATATCTCAGTAGGACAGCTTCTTACTTAGGAAAGACAAACAAGGTTTTAATAACTCCCCAGGAATCCACACCACCACACCGAGTGTTTTAAATCGTCTTTATTAAGTAAACTCTACATTTTAGTATTGCTTTCATCCACTCTTTTTTTTAAACTCTAAATCACAACTTTCTGCAATCCGCACAGTTTATATATATATTTATATATAACTTCTTTCTTGTTTTTTTTAGTCAATTTTTATCCTTTTTTTTTTCTTCAATTAAGCTACACTTGAGGAATACAAAAATATCACAGTACATTTTCTCTACGAAGTCACTCGCTTCCCCCCGCGAGGCTGTGGGCACCGGTAGCGATGGAGGGTGTTGCCGGGGGAACGTGTTGCCGGGGGAACGTGTCCCGGGACAGCAATGGAGACAGAAGACCGCAAACTCAGCGGAGGAGAAGCTCCACCAGCACCAGTTAGAAGCCTTCGGGTCGCGGGTCCACAACGCCGCGCTGGTCACTTTGGCGAAGGAAAACGTCTTCGACGTCCCAAAACACCGCGGCGCCTCAACGCAGCTTTAGCCTTAGCTTTAGCCTAGCCTTAGCCTAGCCTTAGCCTAGCCTAGCCTTAGCTTAGCCTTAGCCTAGCCGCGCAGCACCTACAGCAACACCACCACACCGCCGCCCAGGCCTAGACACACGCTGACCGGTAGGAACGTGGACGCTGGACTCTCAGTCAGAGGCTGGGTGACACCAGGACAGGAGGGTGGCGAGGTGGGGACGGTCGGCCAGATGGTCCAATGGACTTCGTCCGCGCGTGCCCTCGCCAGCCCTGACCCTCAGCCGGCCTCAAACGGGGAGGGGACAAACAAAAGAAAAGGAACAAACACTCGAGGCGTTTTTTAATCTCTGTATACGTGTGAAATTATATACAAAATATCAAAAAAAAGTTAAGGAAAAACAAAAAAGCAGAAAACGTTGCCTAAACCCCCCTCCCCCCCACACACTCCCACTCCCTTCTGGACTTGCGTTGGAACTCCTGGATGCTGCCGCTCAACAAAATGGCCGTGTTCTGTTCCTCTTTTAAACTGCAGAATGAAACTAATCCGTGTTGTGGTGACGTCTTTCTCCGGGGTCAAACTGGAAGTCAGAGGCCAGCGTGCCAGCGCCCAGGTGCGGCCAGTGGACGGAGGAATGTTGCAGTATTTAACTAACTCCTTGAAAAGGAAGAAACCAACGTGTTTGTCCTGATGACGATGCACCGCCCTACAGGAAGTGATGACGAAGCACCGCCCTTCAGGAAGTGATGACGAAGCACCGCCCTACAGGAAGTGATGACGAAGCACCGCCCTACAGGAAGTGGAGGCGGTTGGAAAACGGGGGGGGGGGGGGGGGGGGCCTTAGTAGTAGAGGTTTACACAAACTTGAACAATGATTGAATAGAGACGGAAAGGTAATACGTGTAAGTGAACATAAGTCTGGACGAAGTGAGAAACATCCACCCTCTTGCTGCCTCACGTGTGCACACACACATACGCAGACACACATTTATCTGTATACCAAAAGGAAGTCTTGTGGAGTCAAGGACTTTAGGAAGTTGATTGTGCTGCGCGTGTGTGTGTGTCTGTGTGTGTCTGTGTGTGTCTGTGTCTGTGTGTGAGGAGGTGAGGGAGGTCTTCTGTCCCCAGGCACCCCAGAGTACGATGCAGAACATCCAAGCAGGAGACATCAGATGCTGGTTAAGGACCCTGGGGTCAGGCCCCTAAAAAAACGTCCTCCATAATCTAGTCCCTCTCCCCCAGATGAGTCTTCAGCATCGCCAGCCTAAAGTGGGGCTGAAGTCTGGGGGAGGAAAGTGGCCATCACCAGTAGGATACAGAGCTCCAGTCATGGGGGACAAATTAGCCATCTCAAGCCTGAGATGGCGCTCCAGTCATGGAGAGAAGGTGGCTATACCCAGGGGGATGCAGAGCTCCAGTCATCGGGGAGAAGGTAGCCATCTGCAGCCTGAGACGGAGCTCAAGTCATGGGGGAGAAAGTGGCCATCATCAGGGGAGATCTGGAGCCCCAGTCTTGGAGGGAGAACAGTTCCATCTCCACCCAGGTAAAGAGCTCCATCCAGGGAGAGAATGTGGACATCTCCATCCGGTTATGCAGCTCCATTCATGGGTAAAAGGTTGCTATACCCAGGGGGATGCAGAGCTCCAGTCAGGGGGGAAAAGGGTTCCATCTCCACCCAGATACAGCGCTCCCTTCAGGGGGAGAAGGTGGGCATCTCCAGCCTGAAACGGAGCTCCGGTCGAGGGGGGAGAACCGATCCCTCTCCACCCAGATACAGAGCTCCACTCAGGGGGAGAAGGTGGCCATCTCCAGCCTGAGCTGGAGCTCCAGTCATGGGGAGAAGGTGGCCATCTCCAGGGAGATGCGCTGCCACAGCTCCTTGGTCTGCTTGCCCCTCTTGAGGTTCTGCAGGACGTCATTGAACTGCATCATTCCCACGGGCGTCAGGCAGAAGGCTCCCCTGGCGCTGCGGATGATGTTGACGAAGTCATCGTAGTCGGCCGGCGTCAGGTGGATGAGCCGGTGGTGGATGTACTGCAGAGGTAAACGTGTAAAGGCAAGCTTAGCGACGGCCCCGGTCTCAACATTAGAAGACGAGCAGGGTCTCTCAAACCAAGCTGCTGGGCCGCACTCCAAAATAATAGTTCTTTTATTATTATACAAATGTTTAAACCGACGCTTCGTGTCTGTTGATACGTGCGCCAAATACTTTGACCCATCAGACCACGGAAATCGCAGCCAACAAATCACCAGCCACTCACAATCACTGATTGAAAGCTGACACACACCATATTTAGACATTCATGTAATGGCAATTAAAGTTGTGTATTTATTCAGGATTATTTATGTAGCTCTGAGTGGGCCCAGCGGGACAAGCCCTGAGAAGGAACACAGAGGAGGGATCCCTCCTCCCATGGACGTCAGGGGTGTGATAGGTGCTGAACGGCCCGAATGGTAGCGCAAAACAAGCAAAGACACCGCAACATTAACTTGTTGGAAAACAGCAGATTAGTAATGAGCTAGTTTGATTACTCTTTTCGAGTTCTAGTTCTAGTTTATTCCTTCATTCAGTATTCCAGCTGTAATATATATCGAATGTAATCTTGGTAGTGTCTCAGATAAACAAGCCTAGCCCTAAACTATGGTCAACCATAGTTTGACCATAGACCTTAGTGACCTTAGTGACCTTAGTGACTTAGTGACCTTAGTGACCATAGTCACACAGACCTTCCAATGGACGTCCAGCTGTTTGTTCAGCAGGTCTGCTGAACAAACAGCTGGACGTCCATTGGACTGGAAGGCATGCGGTCTTGGAAGGTTGAACAGTGTTTTGTGTAATCTAATGTCCCCCACTATCCGTAGCCTACTACTAGGAGGAGGCTGTAAAAGGTACACGAAGCTGCCAGTCTGTTAACGCAACACCAACGGACGTTGTACTCGATTGCATTTTCCATGCTCTTATGTTCTCAGCCAGGCACTGAAAGCATCGATGACCCAGCCTGAGGAAAAATGGTTCAGAAAGCGCTAAGTGAAGTTCAGATTATAACACAGGCAGGTTGCATGAAAGGGGTCTCAAACCGCATTAATCAAACACAGATTAGTGCATCTTCAACCAATGGTGAAGTGCTGCTGAAAAATCACTGCCACAACCATGACACTATACTATACTAGCATACTGCTATACTATACTAGCATACTGCTATACTATACTAGCATACTGCTATACTATACTAGCATACTGATATACTATACTAGTATACAATACTAGCATACTGCTATACTATACTAGCATACTGCTATACTATACTAGCATACTGCTATACTATACTAGCATACTACTATACTATACTAGCATACTACTATACTAGCATACTACTATACTAGCATACTACTATACTAGCATACTGCTATACTATACTAGTATACTGCTATGCTATACTAGTATACTGCTATGCTATACTAGTATACTGCTATGCTATACTAGTATACTGCTATGCTATACTAGTATACTGCTATGCTATACTAGTATACTGCTATGCTATACTAGTATACTGCTATATTATACTAGTATACTGCTATATTATACTAGTATAATACTATACTAGTATACTGCTATACTAGTATACTGCTATACTATATTATACACATTAATAAGCAAGACTAATACTATACTGTTATACACATTAATAAACAAGGCTTATACTATGTACTTTCATCTATAATAGTATTTGGTTTGAATAAACCTAATCAGCTGAAATTAAAATATTATTCTGTGGTGCTTTCAGAATGTTGCTTTTGTATTGTCAAGGAAAATGTGGTCATTGTTATATTTGACATTGTTGTTCATGTTGGATTTGTAGCGCATTGATTTGGACCTTTTAAAAAGGCAGCGTGTAGGTTCAAAACAAAGTGATTGATGGCGGAATAAATGTTATTACAAAACACTTGTCATTTTTGGGGGGTTTTCTCGGCACAGTGACATTAACACTTTACATTTACAGTCAACAATACAGTCACAGTTGGCAACAACAGATTGAAAAAGCAGTTGTAATGGCCTGCACTACCGTCCACAACAGTAGAGTTTCTGATGCACAGACACACACCTTTCTATGTGCATATCCATAGAGCATGAATATGGTGACTGTGCATTGGGGCAGGATAGTAGTGGCTAGGGTTAACCCCTACCTGCTCCTTAATGACATGGATCTGTATTCACTGTCTAACCCCAACCTGCTCCTTGATGACATGTATCTGTATTCACTGTCTAACCCCTACCTGCTCCTTGACATCCTGTCTCTTTAAGACAGACACTGCAAGTCACTTTGGATAAAAGCGTCTGCTGAAAGGCCTTAATAGTAGCGTTAGCATTAAGTTCTATGTAAACGCACAGGATAGCTTGTTGCCACGCCGCGGAGACGGACCAGCCGTGCTCCTCGTCCAGTGTTGAGCCCCAGCAGAGAGTCTGCTGGGCGTGCTGAGGAGGGGAACCGTGAGGACGGCTGGCATATGGCACTCATCCTCCCCTCCACCGACTCTGGGAAGCGCGTCGATGCCAGGGAGGCGGGGTTGCCACGGCAGCGCGACGAGGCGCAGATGCCTCCCATCATTAGCCGGTCTGCCTCAGCGTTCTGGACCATTCAAGCAGAGCTAACTTCATTTATAGAGGGAACCGCTACGGCCCCCTGTGGGAGGCCAGGGAACAAGTCCCGGAACAAACGCTCAGCAGGAACGCTCTTTAGCGGATCTGACCGCAACACGACGGACAACAAAAGAACACGCAAGACAGCGGCACTCTGAGCTCCAGTTCTGAGTTAAGAAACTACCACCCACCCACACACACACCCACCCACCCACACGGCCGGCCACCCACACACCCACCCTCCCACACGGCCACCCACACGGCCACCCACCCACACTCCCACACGACCACCCACCCCCACACCCACCCACCCACCCACCCGGCCACCCACACCCACCCACCCACACGGACACCCACCCAACAAAATGGATCAATCTGCAACCCATCGTACGTCTTGGTAGCAGGTTTATCGCTCTCTTGATGTTGTGATTCCACTTTAAATTCCCTCTAGCTGTAGCGTTGGTCTTACCGCAAGTTACGTCACACCCAAGTGCCGGTAGCCGGTGACGGGAATCTTTACCGTACCCATGCAACAGGTGTGAGTGTGTGTGGGGGGGGGGGGGGGGGGGGGGGGGGGGGGGGGTTACCTGCAGGTAGGCCTGCTGACAGCGCTGCACCAGCTGGTGGAAGGCGGGCATGCGCAGGTGGGCGTGGATGTGGACGGGGTTGAGCCTCTGCAGGGCGTCCATGATGATCTCCTGCAGGACAAAGGGGCTCAGGACCCCCTTGACCGCCCCCACGCAGAACTGGTACACGTAGTTCACCCCTAGCACACACGCAAAACAAAACTTTACTCATGACACGCACGCAAAACAAAACTTTACTCATGACACGCACGCAAAACAAAACTTTACTCATGACACCACGCAAAAACAAAACTTTACTCATGACACCAGACGCAAAACAAAACTTTACTCATGACACGCACGCAAAACAAAACTTTACTCATGACACGCAGCACAAAACTTTTACTCATGACACGCACGCAAAACAAAACTTTACTCATGACACGCACGCAAAACAAAACTTTACTCATGACACGCACGCAAAACAAAACTTTACTCATGACACGCACGCAAAACAAAACTTTACTCATGACACGCACGCAAAACAAAACTTTACTCATGACACGCACGCAAAACAAAACTTTACTCATGACACGCACACAAAACAAAACTTTACTCATGACACGCACACACGCAAAACAAAACTTTACTCATGACACGCACGCAAAACAAAACTTTACTCATGACACACACACACGCAAAACAAAACTTTACTCATGACACGCACGCAAAACAAAACTTTACTCATGACACGCACGCAAAACAAAACTTTACTCATGACACGCACGCAAAACAAAACTTTACTCATGACACGCACGCAAAACAAAACTTTACTCATGACACGCACGCAAAACAAAACTTTACTCATGACACGCACGCAAAACAAAACTTTACTCATGACACGCACGCAAAACAAAACTTTACTCATGACACACACACACGCAAAACAAAACTTTACTCATGACACGCACACAAAACAAAACTTTACTCATGACACGCACACAAAACAAAAATTTACTCATGACACACACACACGCAAAACAAAACTTTACTCATGACACGCACACAAAACAAAACTTTACTCATGACACACACACAGAACAAAACTTTACTCATGACACACACACAAAACAAAACTTTACTCATGACACGCACGCACACAAAACAAAACTTTACTCATGACACGCACACAAAACAAAACTTTACTCATAACACGCACGCACGCAAAACAAAACTGATCTTGAATGAATGAATGATTGATTGAATTAACGAGTGAGTAGTTATAAACATGATCTTGAATGAATGAATGAATGAATGAATAAATGAACGAGTGAGTAGTTGTAAACATGATCTTGAATGAATGAGTGAATGAATAAATGAACGAGTGAGTAGTTGTGAACATGATCTTGAATGAATGAATGAACGAGTGAGTAGTTGTGAACATGATCTTGAATGAATGAGTGAGTGAATGAATGAATAAATGAACGCGTGAGTAGTTGTGAACATGATGGTCCCGACCCACCTAGCCGTGCGGCCAGCCCCAGCAGCCACTTCACGTCCTCGGTGTAGGGGGGGCTGCGGGAGAAGTTGTTGGGGTGGTCGTTGTGAGCCCTGCGCCCCAGCATCTCCAGAGCCAGCATGCCTACACACACACACACACACACACACACACACACACACACACACACACACACACACACACACACACACACACACACACACACACACACACACACACACACACACACACACACACACACACACACACACACACACGTTAGAGAGTAAAGTGCCCAGCCTATCAGGTGTCTCTCGGCAGGCTTCCTAGAGCAAGATGTCCTGGCCACATACCTGCTCCTTAATGTCATGTTTCTGAATTAAGTTGCTCTGGATAAAAAGGGTCTGCTGAAAATAACTAAACACTTGAGAGTAATACCTCCCCAGTTTATTTGTAGGAATGCAAATTAAGAAATGCGTTATCTTTCGGGTGACTAGCCAAGCGGTTTGTAAAGAACTGTACAACGCACGACGACACGTGACTCGTGTCCCATGTGACCCGTGTCCCATGTGACCCGTGTCCCGTGTGACCCGTGTCCCGTGTGACCCGTGTCCCGTGTGACCCGTGTCCCGTGTGACCCGTGTCCCGTGTGACCCGTGTCCCGTGTGACCCGTGTCACATGACTCTGCGCTGCGTACCAACTCTGTAGGCAGAGTGCAGGTAGTGCAGGCCCTGCTGGCTGACTGGCTGGCTGTGCTGTTCGTCATCCACGGGCAGGGGCGTGTTGGCCATGGGGGCGGGCTGGGAGGAGAGGGCGGGCATGGCGGCCAGAGACGCGGCCTGCATGGCCTGGATGGTGGAGCCCGCGTGGATGCCACCTACTGGGAGGGAATAAAAGGATCCTGATAACCACACGGTACAAGTGTTAAGAACAGAGCAATGAACACATACAATACATCCTGCTGAAAGACAATCGCATGCCACTGTATAGCACGCCCCAAGATAACGCTTAGACCCTTAGTACGATACACACACTGTCCTAAAACATACCAATATCACACACACAATACCCACTGTCCCAAGATGGTACAATCCAATACGCACCATCCTAAGATACAATATATACCACATGGTACAATCCAATATGCACCGTCCTAAGATACAATATATACCACATGGTACAATCCAATATGCACCGTCCTAAGATGCAATATATACCACATGGTACAATCCAATATGCACTGTCCCAAGATACAACACATGGTACAATCCAATACGATACTATTGAACTATTTATATATCTTGGTACTATTTTAATCTTGGGTAATTCTAATAATTGTAGTAATTGTAGTACAATGCAACAGACCGCATAGTACAGTACAACACATGTCCGGTCCTAAGATAACAGTCTCTATCAGGGTTACGCCTGATAAACCTGAAAAATATGTTTTCATTAAGCACAGGCATACTTTTGTCTTCGCTAGACCAAACTATTCATCTGTCAAGGCTGCTGCACATAGCCTAGCAAAGCAGATCTGCTGTCAATCACTGAGTTAACGCCCACTGCGGCTTTGGAGGAGGTTTTCCACGTTTGAATGCATTAATCGCAGCACACACACAGACGTGCAAAATAAATCAATGCACCTCAGTGAATGGGAGGAAAAAACCAACAGCTCCACCAGTGAGGAAAAAACATCTATCACATTAGGAAAACACACATCTGACATCATTATCAAAACACATCTGACATCATTATCAAAATTGGCATAAGCTGAAGAGGCTAGTACTCACTCAAATGAACACAATTACAATCAACTTAAATTACAATCAACATTAAATTACCCATGCGCACACACACACTCTCGTAGACACAATGATGCGCACACGCACTGCACACACACACACACACTAACAGACCATTTCTTATGCAAATAGATTTTCCAAAATAAGGCCTTCACACACACACACTGACACTCACACACACATTCACACTAACAGACACACACACATTCACACTAACAGACACACACACACACACATTCACACTAACAGACACACACACACACTGACACTCACACACACACTGACACTCACATTCACACTAACAGACACACACTGACACTAACAGACACACACTGACACTAACACACACACGTACACTAACACACACACGTACAGGGACCCACACATCTAACCTGCCACGGTGGTGCCCAGCGGCATCCCGGTCTCAGTGTGGTAGGGGTGGACAGCGATCTGGGTCATGGAGGGCACCGGCACCCCGGGGAAGGTGACCGCGGTGGTGGCCATGGGCGGGTGGGGGCCCGTGGCCACGGAGAAGGGGTACTGGGCCCCGATGAAGGCCGGGTGCATACCCTGGGGAGAACCCCCACAGACAGCAGGTCAGCATCACAACACAGCGGGAGGAGGAGGTGGGGGACATGTGACCAGGGCTGGGGGGCCCAACATCAGGACATATAGCGACCCCGGCACCATGGGTGGGGGGGGGGGGGGGGGGGGGGGGAGTATTGATTTGGTATACCCAGGTAGCCGTACGTCTCACTAATCAGCGAGAGACAACAGCCTGTTCTCTCCTAACAAGCTGTGCTCTGCGTTTCAAGGACAAGCTCAACCACAGTGAATAACTTCTCCAGAAGTCTTTACTGAACACTGGCAATTTATTTCAGCTTCTCCCTGCACTCGGCTACCAGCTGTCAATCAACGTTTCAGCACGCCAGAGAGTCCCCTGGGAGCTTGCAAGCGAGAGCACTTTGGAGCAACAATAGGACTTGTCTGAAGCAGACGACTGCATACTAATAGCCTAGCACGCGTTCTGCCAGTTAGACTGAAGGAAGCACATTTTAAACACACTTTTATCAATTCATATAGACTCATCCTTATTGATATGCTTCACAATACCTGAACCTAAGGAGGGTTGTTCTTCAGTCTGAAGACGTTATAATGTGGAAGTATATACGGATTAAGACTAGAGACCTTTATTTTACTTTGGCTTCTATGAAAAGAGACACATTGTGCTTGACACCTCAGGAGCCAAACTTTGATAACTAGGACATGAATGACCCCATTTTAAAATATTCCCCTCTCTGTCAAAAACCCTCCCCCAAATCGCCCCCGTTACAGATCACAGCAGACCGATAATAACCTGACAAACCTGACTCCCCACTCGACCACCGAGCATTGAAGAAACTACGCTACACGCCTCGGTCGGCCCACGTCCCTCGTACAGACCAACATCGAGGCCCACGTCCCTCGTACAGACCAACATCGAGGCCCTCGTACAGACCAACATCGAGGCCCTCGTCCCTCGTACAGACCAACATCGAGGCCCACGTCCCTCGTACAGACCAACATCGAGTCCCTCGTACAGACCAACATCGAGTCCCTCGTGCAGACCAACATCGAGGCCCACGTCCCTCGTACAGACCAACATCGAGGCCCACGTCCCTCGTACAGACCAACATCGAGGCCCACGTCCCTCGTACAGACCAACATCGAGGCCCACGTCCCTCGTGCAGACCAACATCGAGGCCCACTCTCCTCACAGATGGACGGATTCCACGGAAGTTAGAAAGTACTTTGATATGCGGTCTCAATTACAACTGTTCACACTACGGCCAATATGTTTCTTAGGGTTGCCCTTTCTACCTTTGCACCCTGGCGACTAGATGTTTGACGCCAAGTTGTGCGGCACTGTTAACTCTTCCTAAAGCTCCTCCGATATGGAGTCTATGCCTGGTTGTTCTCCGCCTCCCTTGTCAGCCACTGGGGGTCGGCTGGGGGACTCAATGTAAATGTACTGTAATGTAGACGGACAGACGGACAGACGGACAGAGAGAGAGACCTACAGCTAGGCCCACCTGGGGGTAGGCAGCCCCCGCCACGGGGAAGACGGCGGGCCTGGGCACGTGCTGCAGCGGGTGCCCCAGGTACTGGGGGGTGCAGACGGTGGGCAGGTGTGCCTGGATGGTGGTGTAGGGGTGCAGGCCCGGCCCGTGGGGGTGGGCCATGGCCTGGCCCGGCAGCGCGTGCGACTGGTAGATGGTGGAGCCCACGGAGATCACCGGCACCACCGCGGCCGCCGTCACCGTGGCCGTCACCGCGGTAACGCCTGGGGCCTCCCCCATGACCCCGCCCCCGTCCAGCAGGCCGCAGTGAGAGTCCGGGGGTCTGCGGCCGGCGCCGCCGTTGGCCCCGCAGCGGCCCACGCCCTCCCTCTGCTGCCCCGCCCCCCCGCCCACAGACTGCTCATACAGCCAGTACCACTGGTGGGCCACCTCGAACAGAACCTCGGGGTACACCCCGCCCCCTTTGGCCGCCTCCTCCACCGCCATGCACGCCTTCTCCAGCATGGTGTTGTCCTGCACAGACACACACAGAGACACGCACGCACACACACACACACACAGAGACAGAGACACGCACACACACACACACAGACACACACAGAGACAGAGACACGCACGCACACACACACACACACAGAGACAGAGACACGCACACACGCACAGACACACACACAGACACACACAGAGACAGAGACAGAGACACGCACACACACACACACACACAGAGAGACAGAGACACGCACACACACACACACACGCGTCAGGTGGACTGCAGGATAATTTATAATAACAGTCGTTGCGGTTGATCCCAATGTATTTAAATCACCTATTGGGGATTAAATGAATAATTGATAAATGGACTGATAGGTGATGGATTGAATACATGAACAGACGAATGACAAACGGATAGAGAGCAGGTAATAAAGGACAGCTTACAGATGGTTGATAGCTATGTGACTGACAGACTGAGGGCCGGGCAGACAGACAGACGGAGCCCAGTCTGAGGCCCACCTGCTCCTTGCACTGCACCAGGGCCCTCTGGATCTCGTTGGGGTTGAGGGCGTGGGCGTGGGGCAGGCAGCTGAGGGCCAGCTCCGCCGCCGCCCGCACCATGTTGGGGTCCCGGGCTCGCGAGGCCCGGTCCGCCAGGGACGCCACCTCGGGGGGGGTCAGGTGGCCGTCCCAGCACTCCACCAGGATGTTGAGCGCAGCGCTGCCGATCTCCATGGCCTGGCCTGGAGGGTGGAGGAGAGGTTAGTAACATGATCAACAGGGGGGCTGGAGTCTCCATGGCCTGGAGGGTGGAGGAGAGGTTAGTAACATGATCAACAGGGGGGCTGGAGTCTCCATGGCCTGGAGGGTGGAGGAGAGGTTAGTAACATGATCAACATGGGGGGATGGAGTCTCCATGGCCTGGAGGGTGGAGGAGAGGTTAGTAACATGATCAACAGGGGGGATGGAGTCTCCATGGCCTGGAGGGTGGAGGAGAGGTTAGTAACATGATCAACATGGGGGGCTGGAGTCTCTATG
The DNA here is from genome assembly GCA_026745465.1 of Lota lota. NCBI lineage: Eukaryota > Metazoa > Chordata > Actinopteri > Gadiformes > Lotidae > Lota > Lota lota. The sequence goes on along the minus strand of JACYXH010000491.1, from coordinate 727,147 downwards.
GCCTGGAGGGTGGAGGAGAGGTTAGTAACATGATCAACAGGGGGGCTGGAGTCTCCATGGCCTGGAGGGTGGAGGAGAGGTTAGTAACACGATCAACAGGGGGGCTGGAGTCTCCATGGCCTGGAGGGTGGAGGAGAGGTTAGTAACATGATCAACATGGGGGCTGGAGTCTCCATGGCCTGGGGCTAGAGAGGGTGGATGAGACGGTAGTCTCTCCCCAGAGTGAGCTACTAAAGGCTGCTCAGACTGTTGAATGGTTGAATGGGAATAGTTCAAATGGCTCGGCTCAGGATTACGTAAGAAGTAAAATAAAGTGCAATAAAGAACTAATCCTGAATCCAGATAAAAGCCTCAGCTTACGTAAGAAGTAAAATAAAGTGCAATAAAGAACAAATCTTGAATCCAGATAAAAGCCTCGGCTTACGTAAGAAGTAAAATAAAGTGCAATAAAGAACTAATCCTGAATCCAAATAAAAGCCTCAGGATTACGTAAGTAAAATAAAGTGCAATGAAGAACAAAGCCTGACTCCAGGTAAAAGCCAGGTAGAAAGGCGGAGCTGGGTGAAGGAGCGACCTGTGATCCAGGACACGTGGGAGCTGTAGGTCCGGGACAGCCAGTTGGGGGAGACGAAGTTGTGCAGGCCCAGGGCGTACAGGCCGATCTCGAAGGCACACAGGTGGAGGTTCCGGTGGGGGCCCTGGTGGCCCCCGCTGGCCGAGGGCTGGGTGAAGATGGAGGTGGACGAGTTCCCCCCTGCCTTGATGAGCACCGTCTTGGCCAGCTCGAAGTAGAAGTGGGCGGCGGCCTCCGACGGCTGATTGGGCACGTGGGGGGCGTGGCACTCAGGACGACGCCCCTTGTACCTGCAGCACCGCAGGGGGGGGGGGGGGGGGGGGGGGGGGGGGGGGGGGGGGGGGTACCGAACACACAGGAGTCAGAATACGGTCTCATTGGTTCATTATCTCTGGCTCTGTGTTTGCGTGATATTATGTTTGATATTATATTATATATTATATATTATAATATATTATATTATTATGCTTGATATTGTGTGATGTTATGCTTGATGTAGGATCTAGCACTACTGGTTTCAAATGGTATGGCTAAAATCCTTCTCAATGCCCATGTTTTTGTTGGATATTCAAATATAGATATTCAAGACAAGCTACGTACGTTATTAATCCCAGATGGGAATTTCGGTAATTTAAATAAAAAGGTATTGGTATAAATATCAGTCATGTCATTTATACATTTTCTTACCGGCTGGTGTCTGTGCTCTTGGCCCTAGCCCCACCCCCTGTCCGTCGCGAGCCACTGGACGAGGACGAGCCCAGCGAATCAGAGGAGGAGCTGCTGATGCTGTCACTGTCCTGGCCCCGCCCCCAGGAGGTGGCGGCCCAGCCCCCGCGGATGGGCCGGCGGCTGAGGGTGGGGGAGCTGTCTGAGGTGGTCTCCGGGGCGCTGCTGTCGATGCTAGCCATGCCTGGGAACACACACGCGGGTTAGCGTCCTATAGTACATACAGTTAATACACGCACGCATGGCAAAAATCGGAAGGTTGCTAGTTCGAGCCCCGGCTTCAACCCTAACTATGTCGAGGTGTCCTTGAGCAAGACACTTAACCCCAACCGCTCCCCGGGCGCTGTGATTGGCTGCCCACTGCTCCCTTGAGGGATGGGTTAAATGCAGAGGAAATGTTTCACTATATGTATGTGACAATAAAAGTACCTTTACCTTAAACATTGAGTGTTGCAAGGGAAAGGGACGGGGGCCGTGCATAGGTCTGCTCTCAGTATCCTTCCACCCTACTACCAAACGCTCAGATACCAACGCAGAGCACGGAACGCAAAAGGGCTCCGCATGAAAGCGTCTACCTGTGTGCTTCTTCTTCTGGCGCACCGGGGAGCCCCAGCAGCGGCCGCTGTAGGCCCCGCGGCCCCCCAGGGCCAGCCGGCTGGGCACCGGGCCCTCGGGCTTGAAGGCGGCCAGGTCGTTCTGCGGCTCGCACGCGGTCGGCTGGCCCCCGTCTGGACGGACACACACACACACACTTTAATCGCTGCACACCAGGGGGAACCGGAGTGCGGGGGGGGGGGGGGGGGGAATGGCTCGGGGCGACGCCGGGTGCTACGGAAACAAAGAAAGCTCTGGGTGTTTACCTGGCTCCCTGCCGTCGCTCCCTCCTTCCCCGGCGGTGGCGTTGTTCTGGGCCGCGGCGGCGGCGGCTAGCCCGGCCTGCTGGCCCGGCACCCCCGCCCCGCTCACCACGGCAGAGGAGGAGCTGGAGGAGGAGGCCATGGCGGCGGCGGTGGCGGCGGAGGACGAGTGTTTGTTGTTGTGGACGCCTCCGGCCCCTTGGGCCCCGGCGTGGTGGCTAGCGGCGGCGGCGTGGTGGCTAGCAGAGTGCTTGGACGGGCTGCGCTGGCTGCTGGCGGCGGGCTTGCTGCTGGAGTAGAAGGAGCTGATGGTCTGGGGCTTGTGGGTCTGGCTCTCCCGGTCCAGCAGCTTGTCCAGGATCTGGGAGGACAGAGGGAGGGCCGCGAGAGGAGACAAGAGGGGACAAACAGCGACTGTTACCTATGTCCTCAAGGCCGTCCAACACAAGGCAATCGTCCTCCCAAGAACGTTGCAACAGAGATAAGTTCCTCTTTGCTCATAAACTCCACGTGCGATTCAACAGGAAAACATGTTTTCCTGGAAGAGTAAAGCAATGTCCCCAGCTGCCTCTCTGCCATGTAACGTCCTCGGAACATGATTTTGAAGCGCTTAGTCTAGCTAATCATGTGATTGCGAGGGGGACATCGGGCGGAGACAGCAGCTGAGTCCCCACGGGAACCGCCTGGGTCTGGGCTGGAGCAGATGTTGGGTGGAAGGCTGACGGGCCTGGTGAGAACCAGCGCAGAGCCAGGGTCTGCTGGCATGTCCGGGACAACTCCGCTGTCCCCCTCACAGGTGTGTGCTTAGCTCCAAACGACACCAGCGGTAAGGCACTAGCGCTGGTCCTTGGAATAATCTATGTTTACTCCTTGGAAGTTCACACGCCTTGTTGACCATTGTTCTCGGTGTTGTTGGCAGCTGACTAACTGGAATGTCCTTCAGGACGGCAGCCGTCTCTCCTGGGAGACGTCCAGGGAAGAGGTGTCTGGTGTCTCCTCAAACAAACCACGATATGAGGAAACAAGCGGAGGTGGATTTGCATGTGAATCTGGGGTACGGCTGCTGAGGAGATATATTTTGTATATTCATTTGGGGTTTGTTTTGGAAAATAAAATAAAAATTCCAAGGGTGGAGAAAAAAAAGGAACTGACAAAAGTTTTGTTGTTGTACAGCTCTAGTAGTTTGTCGAGCTGTACTATTGTCACTGAAAGCACTTGAAATGAGATAAGCTACTGTAATTGTTTGCCACGCCTCTAGTAACATTTAAGTTGTGTGTGTGTGTTACCTTCTTCAGCTTGCTCTGGTCGTCCTTGTAGGTGATCATGAGGGCCAGAGCCAGGTCTCCCTTCTGCCTCCTGGTGCCCTCACACAGCAGGGGGTGCTCTGCCTCGCTCACCGTCGTCTTCATACCTGGACGGACACACACACACACACACACACACACACACACACACACACACACACACACACACACACACACACACACACACACACACACACACACACACACACACACACACACACACACACACACACGTGAGTAGGTGAGTGGGGGGGGGGTGTGAAGCAGTGAGTAGGTGAGTGGGGGGGGGGTGAAGCAGTGAGTAGGTGAGTGGGGGGGTGAAGCAGTGAGTAGGTGAGTGGGGGGGGGGGGGGTGAAGCAGTGAGTAGGTGAGTGGGGGGGGGGGGGGGGGGTGAAGCAGTGAGTAGGTGAGTGGGGGGGGGGGGGGGGGGGGAGAAGCAGTGAGTAGGTGACTGCCAGCCAGCCAGTGTGTAAACATGACATTTCTTACCGAGCGCCGCCACCGCCGCCTCGAAGCCCAGCTCCTCGTCGCCGGGCATCTCGTTGTTACGGTTACGGCTGGGCGGCCGGGAGCCCGTGGGGGATACGACTGCACAAACAACATGGCGTACAAGAGGGAAGGTACAGAGTCACTACCTCCTGTATACCTCATGTAGAGTCACTACCTCCTGTATACCTCATGTAGAGTCACTACCTCCTGTATACCTCATGTAGAGTCACTACCTCCTGTATACCTCATGTAGTCACTACCTCCTGTATACCTCATGTAGAGTCACTACCTCCTGTATACCTCATGTAGAGTCACTACCTCCTGTATACCTCATGTAGAGTCACTACCTCCTGTATACCTCATGTAGAGTCACTACCTCCTGTATACCTCATGTAGAGAGTCACTACCTCCTGTATACCTCATGTAGAGTCACTACCTCCTGTATACCTCATGCAGGGAGAGTCACTACCTCCTGTATACCTCATGTAGAGAGTCACTACCTCCTGTATACCTCATGTAGAGTCACTACCTCCTGTATACCTCATGTAGAGTCTATACCTCCTGTATACCTCATGTAGAGAGAGTCACTGCCTCCTGTATACCTCATGTAGAGAGAGTCACTGCCTCCTGTATACCTCATGTAGAGAGTCACTACCTCCTGTATACCTCCTGTAGAGAGAGTCACTACCTCATGTAGAGAGAGAGAGTCACTACCTCCTGTAGAGAGAGAGTCACTACCTCCTGTAGAGAGAGAGAGAGTCACTACCTCCTGTAGAGAGAGAGTCACTACCTCCTGTAGAGAGAGAGTCACTACCTCCTGTATACCTCCTGTAGAGAGAGTCACTACCTCATGTAGAGAGAGAGAGTCACTACCTCCTGTAGAGAGAGAGTAACTACCTCCTGTATACCTCCTGTAGAGAGAGAGTCACTACCTCCTGTAGAGAGAGAGTCACTACCTCCTGTAGAGAGAGAGTCACTACCTCCTGTATACCTCCTGTAGAGAGAGAGTCACTACCTCCTGTAGAGAGAGTCACTACCTCCTGTAGAGAGTCACTACCTCCTGTAGAGAGAGAGTCACTACCTCCTGTATACCTCCTGTAGAGAGAGAGTCACTACCTCATGTAGAGAGAGAGTCACTACCTCCTGTAGAGAGAGAGAGTCACTACCTCCTGTAGAGAGAGAGAGTCACTACCTCCTGTAGAGAGAGAGTCACTACCTCCTGTAGAGAGAGAGTCACTACCTCCTGTAGAGAGAGAGTCACTACCTCCTGTATACCTCCTGTAGAGAGAGAGTCACTACCTCCTGTAGAGAGAGAGAGTCACTACCTCCTGTAGAGAGAGAGAGTCACTACCTCCTGTATACCTCCTGTAGAGAGAGTCACTACCTCCTGTAGAGAGAGTCACTACCTCCTGTAGAGAGAGAGTCACTACCTCCTGTAGAGAGAGTCACTACCTCCTGTATACCTCCTGTAGAGAGAGAGTCACTACCTCATGTAGAGAGAGAGAGAGTCACTACCTCCTGTAGAGAGAGAGAGTCACTACCTCCTGTAGAGAGAGAGTCACTACCTCCTGTATACCTCCTGTAGAGAGAGTCACTACCTCATGTAGAGAGAGAGAGTCACTACCTCCTGTAGAGAGAGAGTCACTACCTCATGTAGAGAGAGAGAGAGTCACTACCTCCTGTAGAGAGAGAGAGTCACTACCTCCTGTAGAGAGAGAGAGTCACTACCTCCTGTAGAGAGAGAGAGTCACTACCTCCTGTAGAGAGAGAGTCACTACCTCATGTAGAGAGTCACTACCTCCTGTAGAGAGTCACTACCTCCTGTAGAGAGAGAGTCACTACCTCATGTAGAGAGAGAGAGTCACTACCTCCTGTAGAGAGAGAGAGAGAGAGAGTCACTACCTCCTGTAGAGAGAGAGAGTCACTACCTCCTGTATACCTCCTGTAGAGAGAGAGAGTCACTACCTCCTGTAGAGAGAGAGTCTCTACCTCCTGTAGAGAGAGAGAGTCACTACCTCCTGTAGAGAGAGAGTCACTACCTCCTGTAGAGAGAGAGAGTCACTACCTCCTGTAGAGAGAGAGTCACTACCTCCTGTAGAGAGAGAGAGTCACTACCTCCGTCCACCAATGGCGGCGTCTTGGGTCGATGCTTACCTGGGATGCACAGCACGTCGAAGATGAAGCTGGCCAGCATGAGCGGCAGAACCGGCCGGTAGTCGCAGAAGCTGCCGTCCCTCAGCTGCTCCCCTCGGTCCCGGATGGCCGTCATCTCCACCAGACCCAGGGGGATCTTCTTCATCAGGGCCACCACCTCCGTCTCCTGGTAGCCCAGCTTCACCTGGGACCAGAGCAGGGCCGGGTCCCGGTTAGGGGAGATGCCCTCACACCCCTACCTGCGCCTCGCTGACGTGTGTCTGAATTCCCTCAGCCAAGTCTCTTTGGATCAAAGCCACCGGCAGTGGCGGCTAAATGATCAAATCATTGCTGATTCAATTCTCGCCCCCCCAGGCTGAGATAATAACCAGATTAGTCATAAAACGCTGGAAGTGCACTAAAACTTGCCCAAGGGACGGGATGATTTAAATCAATTCTGGTGGATTTAAAATTTGTACAAGCTCAGCTTTTTTTTACCAGACACTTTCTAAAAGATACAATTTAAAGGACTAATATCACAGTAATGAAAAAAAAAATATATATATATATATAAAATATTAAATATTATAATGAAAATAAATGAAAAAGTGTAGCTACAATTCTGTATGGATGGATGGATGAATGAATGAATGAATGAATGAATGAATGAATCTATGTCATGCATGTGTGTTGAACAAGATCTCAAGGAGGGAGAGAGCTCCAGAGGGAGGGGGGGGGGGGGGGGGGGGGGGTGGTGATGGCAACTTGAGGGGTCAAGTTTACCATCACCACCACCCCCTCCCCTCCCCTCCCCCCAGTCTGGGGCTCCCTCCCTGGACCTGCGTCAGACCCAGCGTGCCTCACCTCCAGGGCCTTGGTGGAGGCGGGGGGTCTCTGCAGCTCCAGGGAGAACATGCCGGTGCTGAAGGCCAGGTTGTGGAGCTCCAGGCGCTCGCTCAGCACCATGAGCAGGAAGGCCGCCTTGGACAGCGTGCTGGTGGCCACCGCCGTCTGGCGGATGGTCGACACCTTGCTCTTCTTACCCTGGACACACAGACACCATGGTTACAGGCACCACGGTAACAGATACCATAGATACAGGCACTATGGTAACAGATGCCATGGTTACAGTCACCATGGTAACAGATACCAGGAGAATAACACATGAGAAACCATAGATAAAAACGCTGCAGAAACCGCTACACTAGAGACGGACACGATAGAAAGGGATACCCTAACAACAGATCCCACAGAGACTGATTCCAATAGATCCCAGACAATCCCACTGACCGAGGCGGCTGCAGGTGTGGTTACCTTGGTCTGACCCAGATCCCAGACAATCCCACTGACCGAGGCGGCTGCAGGTGTGGTTACCTTGGTCTGACCCAGATCCCAGACAATCCCACTGACCGAGGCGGCTGCAGGTGTGGTTACCTTGGTCTGACCCAGATCCCAGACAATCCCACTGACCGAGGCGGCTGCAGGTGTGGTTACCTTGGTCTGACCCAGATCCCAGACAATCCCACTGACCGAGGCGGCTGCAGGTGTGGTTACCTTGGTCTGACCCAGATCCCAGACAATCCCACTGACCGAGGCAGCTACAGTTACCTTGGTCTGAGGCTGCTCGACCTTGAGGTCCGGAGGGTTAGCCAGCAGGTCTCCAGCTAGCTCTACGGCCAGCCTGCAGGACTCGCTGCTGTAGCCGTGGGCGTAGAGGGCCTCAGCACACGCAAAGAGCACCTGCAACCACACACACACACACACACACACACACACACACACACACACACACGCACACATTAACACAAGTAGCAGACACAACATCTGGGAGGCAATCGCTGTAAGTCACTTTGGATCAAAGTGTCTGCTAGATGACTAAATAGTAAAAATCAGGTTTAAGTTCATTAGGAAAGTTTCCCTAGAGGAAATAATGACACATGGCACCAGAGTTAGGGTTAAGCCTTGCTCTGTAACTCTGTAAAGAGTAAAAGGAATGCGTCAGCATTTTCTGACACAAGTCTCAGGGACCACACAATTATATTGAGTTGGGTTTTGTGAGAGAGAGATAGAGATAGAGCTTTTTTTAAAACAGGTTTTGAATACACACAGTAAACACACTCTCTACAACTTGCACACCACGGGGAAATCTCTGGGTCAAAACCATCTCCTCACCTCCATCTGCTCCTCCTGCTCCAGAGGTTTGATCCCGGCGAAGATGTCCGGTTCCTCCTCATGGTGGTTGTCCAGGGGCCCCCTGCCGGCCCCCTCCTCCGAGGCCGCGCTCAGGTAGTACGCCTGGTAGTCATCCTCCCCCACGGGGTCCGCTCCTCCGGCCCCCTCCCCTACTCCTGCCGGGGGAGCCGGGGCCCCGGACGACCCCGGCCCGGCCTCCTCCGCGCCCCCCCCGGCGTTGGCCTCTCCGGGGCCCCGCGGTGCCTTGCTGGAGGAGGGGTTCCCGCCTTCCTCCTGGTCCTCCATCTCCTCCAGCTCCATCTCCTTCTCCTCCTCCGCCACCACCAGCACCGTCTCCTCGGGTGGGGGGGCGCAGGGCGGTGGGGGCTGCGGCTGGGGGTTAGTAGGGGGGTGGGCGGTGGAGGCGGAGGTCTGGGTCATCCTCTTGGACGCCCCTCCCCCGCCAACCCCGCCCCCACCGCCGCCGTACTTGCGGAGCAGCGGGCCGGGCGGAGGCAGCATCTCGGGGGGTGGGGGCGTGAAGTCGAAGGTGTTGCTGGCCTCCGCCCCCAGCGCCAGGCAGGAGCCGTCGTCCAGACTCAGCTCCGCCATGTCGGGCTCCAGGGAGCTGTCCTCGCTGCTGGTGCGTCGCTTGGCGGCCGCGTGCTTGCCCCCGCCTCCCCCGCCGCCGGAGGACCCGGCGCCGCCCGCTCCGCCCATGGAGCCCCCCTTTCCGGAGCCCTGCGTCGGCTTGCCCTTACCCCCCGAAGAGGAGGAGGAGCCGGGGCCCTTGTACACGCACTTACCCCCTCCTCCGCCTCCCCCGCCCTCCTCCAGGGACAGAGACGGGCCCCCCGCCAGTCGGCCCAGGACGCCTCCGCCCGCCGTCAGACCCTTCCTCTTGCTCAGCATCATCTCCTTGGGGCGCACCGCCACTTCCTGCTGGGGGAAGTGGCCGTTGCCTCTTCCTTTGTATTCGCCACTGGAGCTGCCCCCCCGCGGGGCACCTCCTCCCGTGGTCTCGGATCCTTCCGCTCCCGCTCCTCCTCCTCCACCACCACCTCCTGCCGCCGAGGCCGCCTTGGCTCCTCTCTGCTGCTGCACCGCCCGCGCCCAGCAGAAGGAGGCGCTCTTCTTCTCGGCGCTGCAGTAGGTGATGCCCGGGAGCGGGTAGGCCACCTCCCAGTTGAAGTAGCAGGACTCCACGGCGGGCTTGAAGCCCTGGAACAGCTTGTCCAGGGACTTGCGGTGCTGGCCGCGCTTCACGATCTCGATGACCTTCAGGTGCCACGCCCTCAGCTGGGACGCCAGCTCCAGGCGCCTGCAGGAGCACAGGAGGGGAACGGATGAAGGTGCGCACATACCTTTGGCTGTTGCCGGGCGTCAGCCTGGTAGCCGCAAGCTAACGGTAGGACTGGCTCAACTGAGCTGGTTTGACCCGGTGTCCCTACTTGATTTTGGTACGGGCTTACTCGCTTCAAAAGAGCTTGGCTGGCATGGAAAATAAAGCCATGGCATCACCGCAGCGGTTTAAAAAGGAGGGGAAAATAACAAAGTACTACAAAAAGGTCAACTGAAAAAAGTCTTGATTGGATATTAGAACAGAAACTCAGATATTGGACTTGGTACAAAGCCGTGGGGGTCAGAGAGAGGGGATGGAGGGGGGGGGGGGTCTGACCTCTGGGGGCTCATGGTGGGGTCCAGCACCGCCAGTCTCCACAGCACCACCATCTCGTCACACATGCTGGCGCAGGCGTGGGCCGCCACCTCCGTCTGCCCGTTGCTGCGGCCCGTGTGTCCGCTGGCGCTGCTGTGGGACGCAGAGGTCCGCACGCTGTACCACCAGCCGATGATCTGGAGGAGGCACCGTCAGGAGGAGGCCCCGTCAGGAGGAGGAGAACCCGTCAGGAGGAGACACCGTCAGGAGGAGACACCGTCAGGAGGAGAGGCCCCGTCAGGAGGAGGAGAACCCGTCAAGGGGAGAACCCATCAGGAGGAGACACCGTCAGGAGGAGAGACACCGTCAGGAGGAGAGACATCGTCAGGAGAACCCGTCAGGAGGAGAGACACCGTCAGGAGGAGGAGAGACACCGTCAGGAGGAGAGACATCGTCAGGAGAACCCGTCAGGAGGAGAGACAGAGACACCGTCAGGAGGAGGAGAGACACCGTCAGGAGGAGGAGAGACACCGTCAGGAGGAGAGACAGAGACACCGTCAGGAGGAGGAGAGACACCGTCAGGAGGAGGAGAGACACCGTCAGGAGGAGAGACAGAGACACCGTCAGGAGGAGAGACAGACCGTCAGGAGGAGACACAGTCAGGAGGAGAGACACCGTCAGGAGGAGAGACACCGTCAGGAGGAGAGACACCGTCAGGAGGAGAGACCGTCAGGAGGAGAGACACCGTCAGGAGGAGAGACAGACCGTCAGGAGGAGACACAGTCAGGAGGAGAGACACCGTCAGGAGGAGAGACACCGTCAGGAGGAGGAGAAGCCGTGAGTCAGTGCAGGAACACAGTGCAGTGTGTCTTTGACATGTTCTGTCCAAAATCGAATGCCATGTCAAAGTGGCTCATATGTTCGCTCATGAAGTACTTTACACCGATCTTTTGGAAAACACAACGTGTAAAAAAAACACAAAGCATCAACACTAAATGGTTCCGCTACGATGCTGCGTCTTCCCGGTCTGGTTCTAGCCGGAGGCCCGGTGGGTCTGGGGAGGCGGGCGCTACCTGCTCGTAGGTGAGACACTGCTCGGTGAGGATGTAGAGCAGTGTCTCACCTACGTCTGGTTCTAGCCGGAGGCCCGGTGGGTCTGGGGAGGCGGGCGCTACCTGCTCGTAGGTGAGACACTGCTCGGTGAGGATGTAGAGCAGCGGCGCGGCGTTGCTGTCCCGCCTCTTGAACATCTCCCGGACGATGGACAGCAGGTTCCAGATGCCCTCGGGCTCGCGGCCCCGGAGAGGCCTCAGCAGGCAGGCCCACTCGGCGGCGGCCGGGGGCTCCGTGGACGACAGGTACATGGAGTTCACGTCGCTGGGGGGGGGGGGTCAGAGGTTAGGGGTTCCCTCGTGCCTCACGTCGACACAAAGTGCCAGGACGCCAAAGAAAAAGCGGTGTCGTCGGAACATCAAGAGATCGTTAAACACGAGGTGTTTGTCAAGAGAACCGTCACAGCATCGACATCACCAGACATCACTGGATCAGTGACGTCACTGGATCAGTGAAGTCACTGGATCAGTGAAGTCACTGGATCAGTGAAGCCACTGGATCAGTAAAGTCACTGGATCAGTGAAGCCACTGGATCAGTGAAGTCACTGGATCAGTGAAGCCACTGGATCAGTGAAGTCACTGGATCAGTGAAGTCACTGGATCAGTGAAGCCACTGGATCAGTGAAGCCACTGGATCAGTGAAGTCACTGATCAGTGAAGCCACTGGATCAGTGAAGTCACTGATCAGGGGGAACCCCCGACGCAGGAGCATCAACGCAGCGCCGGTGTAGGACTGTGGCGGGCAGACGGCTAGAAGAACGCAGAGGCTGCCAACAAATGCACGGAAGGCGGGGTCGTCTTAGAGCTACTTTCCGAGACCAACCAGGTTCAGGACGTGTTGGTGAGGAAGAGCATACCTGAAGACCACCGGTGACGGACCACAGAACTTGTGGAGGGTCTTCTTGATGTTGTCTCTCAGCGTGGACTCGTCCAGGTACCAGGTGCTCTGGTCCGAGGCTGAGGGGCCCGCCGTGGGATCTGGACACACAGCGCACCGGCTCGGGGTTAGGGTGTTGGACTCCCGGGCAAAGGTTCTGGGTTCAAACCCCAATGTCTGCCTGTAGGCCTCCTGGAGCTAAGATGCCCCTTCCTGCTCCTTAATGACCGGTCTCTGTACTGTCTAACCCCTACCTGCTCCTTAATGACCTGTCTCTGTACTGTCTAACCCCTACCTGCTCCTTAATGACCTGTCTCTGTACTGTCTAACCCCTACCTGCTCCTTAATGACCTGTCTCTGTACTGTCTAACCCCTACCTGCTCCTTAATGACCTGTCTCTGTACTGTCTAACCCCTACCTGCTCCTTAATGACCTGTCTCTGTACTGTCTAACCCCTACCTGCTCCTTAATGACCTCTCTGTACTGTCTAACCCCTACCTGCTGCTTAATGACCTGTCTCTGTACTGTCTAACCCCTACCTGCTCCTTAATGACCTGTCTCTGTACTGTCTAACCCCTACCTGCTCCTTAGTGACCTGTCTCTGTACTGTCTAACCCCTACCTGCTCCTTAAGGACCTGTCTCTGTACTGTCTAACCCCTACCTGCTGCTTAATGACCTGTCTCTGTACTGTTTTCATCATCAATCAATATATATCATCTTTATCGTAAATTCCCGTTTATCAAACCCAATTGAACTATGTGAGGCTGGAGCAAAAGAAATACAATGACTGAACTTTGAAAATAATCCATGTTTACTCTTAGAGATGTCCCATTTGATCTTTCTACAAAATATGTGTCTACAATCAGAACTCCTACTGGTTTCAGTGGGACACAAGCGCCCCCTACAGGCCTACTGCTATCATAGTTCTCAAACTTAGAGCTATCAAACCACACACACTAATTAACACAAATATGGCTGCCAAATGTCAGGTATGACATACCAATAACATATCACACTGCAACTAAAACTCTGTCATTATACGTTATCATTTGACCAGCTTGTATTTGACCACAAGCGCAGCACTACACTCGGTGGACAGTACCATGAAATGATTCAGAAGTATCTGTATAACACTATATAGTAGTGATGTGTATGACTATAGTATACCAGTACCTGGAGCCCCGCAGACGGTGTTGATCGCCGTGGACTGGGAGGACAGCAGCTCATCCAGCAGTCTCTGGGCCGTGGGCAGGATCTGGACCGACACACACACACACACACACTTCACTGTACTGATCCACCAGCAGGCGGTCCAAAGGGCCTGGGTTAGATAGCCAATGTCCACAGTCTAACTGTAGGCATGCCCTGAGCCCTACCTGCTCCTTAAGGAGATGGATCTGAACGTTCGCTTTGGATGAAAGCGCTGTCTGCTAAATAACTAAAAGGTAATATTACATGGAAACCATAAGTGGTGAAGTAGCATTAACGGATACATAATCCTGAACTTTGTGTATAGGGCTTGTACATTACGACGTCACATCGCAATGACCGACTCCATTTTGGGAGCATAGGCGCATTGGAACGTCAGTTATTGTGTTGGCAGTGATGTTTTCCTGGTCATTGTTTAGTCATTACTCGTGAAATGATTGAACCATCATGGGGAGACATTGTTGTGTTTGACACCGCCCCCGTGTTCCTCTTGCGGCAGAACAAACGTGTTCCGCGGCCTGGCTTTCCGTTTATTCACTAGAATTCAGGATTTGAACTCTCTTCGGTCGTCGCCAACAAAACATCCCGTGACGTGTTCTGATGCACAAGCCCCCGTGTCCTGCGTTTCTAACACAGCTAACCTAGAGCGCCGGTGAGTTAACGCGCTCAACGGTCAGCCAGGATGATGAAGGGTCGGAGACAGCGCTGACTACGGGCAGCGCCTTCGGCCGGCGAGGGCGGGAGGACGGCCGTTCCTCATTATCTTTGAACCTTTGGCCTCGAGCGCGGTGGGCGTGGGCTGTCGGGACAACCGTGTGTGGGTTTGTGTGGCCTCTGACCTGCTGGGGCAGCTCGCTAATGAGGTACTGGGCGAACTTCTGGAGCTGGTCCCTCTGCAGCCGTGAGAGCGACTCAGAGACCGGGGCCCTCAGGCACACCGCAGACGCCTGGGGAGAGAGGGAGAGAGGGGGGGGAGAGAGGGAGGGGGAGGGAGAGAGAGGGAGAAAGAGGGAGAGAGGGAAGGGGAGAGAGGGAGAGAAGGAGAGAGAGAGGGAGAAAGGGAAGGGGAGAGAGGGAGAGAGAGGGGGGAGAGAGGGAGAGGGAGAGAGAGGGAGAGAGGGAAGGGGAGAGAGGGAGAGAAGGAGAGAGAGAGAGGGAGAAAGGGAAGGGGAGAGAGGGAGAAAGGGGGAGAATGAGCTGCATGGCCTTAACTACAGTCTCCCCAGGACTCTTCCCAGAGGGAAGAATCACTGAGGGTCTGGGGGAGGGAGAAGCAGGAGTGTTGCTCCATGGCAGCACATCAGACCAAACCATCTGGTTCATCTGATTGATTCAATCTTGTTCATGAAATAATAAAGTATTATACATTTGGTGTGTGTGTGTGTGTGTGTGTGTGTGTGTGTGTGTGTGTGTGTGTGTGTGTGTGTGTGTGTGTGTGTGTGTGTGTGTGTGTGTGTGTTGCCTTCATACATCGCTGAATCCCACGAGGTTAACTGAGGTTACCTAGAAGTAGAGAACTAGGTGAAACAGCAGCAGTTTAAACCAGGGATCGGCCCTCCTGCCGCAGAACCCTCCCCAGCCCACAGAGCCTATCTATCCAATCATCCTCCCACCACCGGTGGTCACACAGAAACACAAGCGTGTGGGAGAGAGTGTGTGTGTGTGTGAGAGGAAGATATCAGCAGAACTATCCTCTACAACAGACTTTGACTCAGTACTGCAGATGTGTCTCCGGGCAAGCAGCAGGCGTACCTATGAGTACCAGTCTCCAGTTCACCGTCTTATCTAGAGGGGAGATGGACCGCTCCACCCAAGGGCCTAATCACACACTCCCACCCACACTGACACACACAACGAAACACAGGGACAAACACACACACAAACTGACACACACACACACACACAACGAAACACAGGGACAAACACACACACACACACACACGCACAACGAAACACAGGGACAAACACACACACAACAAAACACAGGGACAAACACACACACACACACACACACAACGAAACACAGGGACAAACACACACACAAACGGACACACACACACAACACACAGTGAAACACAGGGACAAACACACACACCGTGCAAACACACACACACACACAACGAAACACAGGGACAGACACACACCACGCAAACACACACAAACTGACCCACACACACACACAACACACAAAGAAACAGGGACAAACACACAAACACACACACCATGCAAACACAGAAAAAAACACAGGGACAAACACACACAAACTGACACACACCATGCAAAAACACAGGGACAGACACACACCATGCAAAAACACAGGGACACACACAAAGAAACACAGGGACACACACACACACACCGACACACAAACACAAGCTTTCAAATCCTAATTTGAGCACCAAAACGCTACGTTTTTACACGCACACATTCACACACACACACACATTCACACACACACACACACACACACACACACACACACACACACACACACACACACACACACACACACACACACACACACACACACACACACACACACACACACACACACACACACACACACACAGAAACAGGGACAAACACACAAACACACACACCATGCAAACACAGAAAAAAACACAGGGACAAACACACACAAACTGACACACACCATGCAAAAACACAGGGACACACACACCATGCAAAAACACAGGGACACACACAAAGAAACACAGGGACACACACACACACACCGACACACAAACACAAGCTTTCAAATCCTAATTTGAGCACCAAAACGCTACGTTTTTACACGCACACACACACACACACACACACACACACACACACACACCGTACTCACGTTGTGTATCCGGAAGAGACACAGCGCCACCACGTGCGCACACCACTTGGCCCCGGCGCCGCAGGTGCAGGAACAGGAAGTGATGCGGCAGCGGTCGAACATCACGGCCACGTTGTACGCCCCCTTGGACTGACCCCCCTGGGTGGAAAACACGGTGGCACTGAGGTGGAAGCCTGTGTGTATGGGGGGGGGGGGGGGGGAGAGAGAGACAGACAGAACACACACGGCTGATGAGGTGTGTAGTCAGCGGGGGGGGGGGGGGGGGGGGGGGAGAGACAGACAGAACACACACGGCTGATGAGGTGTGTAGTCAGTGGGGGGGGGGGGGGGGGGGGGGAGAGACAGACAGAACACACACGGCTGATGAGGTGTGTAGTCAGCGGGGGGAGGGGGGGGGGGGAGAGACAGACAGAACACACACGGCTGATGAGGTGTGTAGTCAGCGTCCCATTAACTTCATTAGCAGTCACTTTGAAACATTGACATGACATGAGGCGTGGAGCCACCTAGCCCGCCACGCTCTCACTACGTCGCTCTGCTCACTGTGCTATGTGCTCACCGCTTTAATAGCGCCCGGTCACGCAACGCCAGAACACAAATCAACGCAAGCGTTCGGCATCACGAATTGAACATCGGTTGACTTGATGCAAATGAGCGTGTTTTGACCGCGGGATCGGACGTCGACAGCCAGATGTTCTCTTTAGCCGTCTCCGTGAACAGCTGTCTGACTAGCTAGCGTCTTCTGGCTTACTTGCAGAAAACGTGTGTGTGTGTGTGTGTGTGTGTGTGTGTGTGTGTGTGTGTGTGTGTGTGTGTGTGTGTGTGTGTGTGTGTGTGTGTGTGTGTGTGTGTGTGTGTGTGTGTGTGTGTGTGTGTGTGTGTGTGTGTGTGTGTGTGTGTGTGATTCTGAGAGGGCTTGACCCCTGGTGACCCCCCGGGTGACCCCTGGCATGCAGGCCTGAGATAGCGTCAGAGCAGGTAGAGCGGATAGGACTGCAGCCTGAGTGGCGCAGCCTGGCTCAGGGGCCTGTGCTAACGGGGCCCTCTGCCAGCGCTGAGCAGAGGACCAGCAGGGAAATACCCTCCAGTCAAACCAACAGCTACACAGAGAGGGGAAGGAATATCACATAAAGGACTTCCGCTTCTGCCAGAGGGCCTGCTTGACCAGAAAAGCGGTGTGTGTGCGAACTGTGGTACAAACAAAGATATCTTTGACCTACTTCTCTCGGTGTAGCTCGTCTACAGGGAAACTAAACTAAACAGAGTTTCCATTACCTCAGAGTCGCACTGCAAGGCAGCTAATAACGTTAGATTGCACACAAACCTTATAATAGAAAACAGGGAATCGTTGCCAGGGCCTTGTTTAAGAGCAGGTTTCTTTCACGTTACTAATGAGGCATGTTTTTAAGACACCGCAGAGCAGTGTTGGTTTGGTCCTGCATGTTGATGCGAGTGCATTTTGGCCTAGTTGTACTTTATACTACTAGGCTAGCAATCTATATTCCATTGGGTCTCATTCAGGTAAAGTTGAGCAGCAGTCAACGACCAGGAACAGGGAACAGTCACTCAATACTACCAGCCAATCAGCAGAGTCCTCCCAATACTACCAGCCAACCAGCTGAGTCCACCCGATACTACCGGGCCAATCGGGAGTCAGTAGTTCAATATTACAAAACAAATCGTTTCCAAAGCTGCCCACATTTAGTACTTGCCCCTCAATACATCAGGGACATTATGGACAGTAGATTTAAGTTAAAGTATTACATTACAGACATGTTGTCCTTCACGTGGTTCTGTACCTTCGTCATCACCCTCACTCTTTTTTAGCTCTCCCCGGTTGTTTTCCTGCAGCTCTTTGTGAGCGTGTGTTTTTTTTTTTTTTTAAAGCTCAATAAAGAGTCTTTGTTTGAACAAAAAGGTTGTGATTGCTATGCATATCCTGGCGAGAGATGACCTATAAAACATGAACCCACCGATCTGCAGGGGGTCCTTCACAGCCCGCACCCGGTACAGCTGCTCCCCCCTCTGGAACTCATCTGGACTCCCATTGGCCAGACACGAGTACAACCTGCAGGGAGGGGGGAGGAGGAGGGGAGGAGAGGAAGAGAGAGAGAGAGAGAGAGAGAGAGAGAGAGAGAGAGAGAGAGAGAGAGAGAGAGAGAGAGAGAGAGAGAGAGAGAGAGAGAGAGAGAGAGAGAGAGAGAGAGAGAGAGAGAGAGAGAGAGAGAGAGAGAGAGAGACAGAGAGACAGAGAGACAGAGAGAGACAGAGAGAGACAGAGAGAGACAGAGAGACAGAGAGAGACAGAGAGAGAGAGGCAAACAAAGCGTTTAGGTTTTGAGAGAGGGATGAGAATTACAGAGAGAAGGAGAGAGATGAGAGGAGGAGATGGAGGAGAGATGGTTCGGGAGAAGATGAGGAGGGAGAGAGATAAGAGGAGAGAGATGGTTGGGGAGGAGAGGAGGAAGGAGAGGACAGGATGAAGGGGGAGGAGGAGATGGGAGAGGAGAGAGGAGAAGAGAGACGAGAGGAGGAGAGGAGGAGAGAGATAAGAGATGGTTGGGGAGGAGAAGCGCACAGGTTCAGTACGAGGGTATGAATTCTAACAGTGAAACACTAAAGTTTCATTCGGCTTTCCTCGCTTCGTCTTTCAACTGCGTATAAAATGGAGGGAACGTGGTATTCATCACAAACACGTTGCTTCATCTAATGAAATGTGACATCTGCATCGACACCTGCACTGTGGATGTCAGCTCTCGTTTGGAAATATGCCTGCTGTGCTGAGTAACTAATTCCATATGCTTGGATCAAGCTGGCCACGAATGTATCAACAGCTTCTGCTTTTGAAATCACAGAGTGACAAGCATCTAAACAACTGTTATTCTTTCATAGAAAAAAAACTATGAAAATATGTAACTACATTTTATAGCACTGTTTTAGGTGTAATTGGTTATTACACTTTCATGTACTTTGGGATTGAGACACTCAGGTTTAATTGGTCATTAGACATCCAGGTGTGATTGGTGATTAAAAGTCCAGGTGTATTTGGTAATAATACGTCCAGGTGTAATTGGTGATTAAAAGTCCAGGTGTATTTGGTAATAATACGTCCAGGTGTAATTGGTGATTAAAAGTCCAGGTGTATTTGGTAATAATACGTCCAGGTGTAATTGATGACCGGACTGTGTGTGCTCACCTGATGTCTTCCTCGTTCTCGGGGAAGCTCCAGTACGCGATGCGGAGCTGCAGCTGTTCTGGAACGGGAGGATACACCTTCTCCACCACCTCAAAGGGGATGTGGAAGGCCACCTGCTTGGCTGACAGCTCCACCAGCGGACACACCTGACCATCTAGGAGGAAGAGGACGAAGAGGGACGAGCACAGGGGAACAGCTTAGTCTATTAGATACCTGCACTGGGGGTTTGTTTTGATGCGTTTGGTTGAAACCATGACATAACAGATGATGTAGCCAATGAGCATGTAGTACTCCATGGTACGGCTTAAGGTACATAGCCCCTGCCGTGATCCTGGGTAAGTACGAATAAACAGAGGATACGGCCTGCGTTAATTAAGAACTCTAGTGCTAGTATATGGTTCAGGTGTGTGCTTAACAAGCGACACGTTTCAATTGAAACGGAGGTGTGTAGAGGATGGTTGACTACTCAAGTATCACAACACAACATAATCACATTTAAAAGCTGCTGAGCAATGTGCCGCACAGGCCCTGTGGTGGTACTGTCCTAGGAAACAGACAACACAAAACGCATACAAAGTACCTGACAAAAATGCAAACACTCAGTCCTGAATAGAGAAAAGCATAACCAAAAAACAAGCATTTGAGGGTTTGTTCATAGAGATGGCATTCCTCAAGTATTTGGTAAAGCATTGAATACAGAGTTAATATCTATGACACAACAGAGCTTAAGGTCTATTCTGCAGGTAGATCTGCTTTCTCAGCTCTGCAGCATAACACACCAGTGTTGTCAACCCGGAGCGATGGCGGTGACGTGGTAAACAACATGAACCTTCTGGGGAAACAGCAAATCACAGCATCTACACCTGCTCCCTAAGCCCTACGCCTGCCACCTCGGACCACTCACTACTATTTACGGCCTTAGAGGAGTACTGAATGGCCTTGTTCGGTCGAGTTTTGCACCGCAATATATTAGGGTTTGTTTTTCATGTAGTCTAGTTGTATACTAGTAGTCTGAATTAAATAGGATGACAAGAACAGCCCTGACCATGGTCAAAGTGGGAGGTGTGCAAGAGATGAGTGTTCTTTGTTCAGGAACCTATTGTGGTTTATGCATCAATATTGAATAAAATCTCAATATAAATCCCTCCCTACTCACGGCCCTGTCCACCTGAGCTCAAACCAGTAAGATCAACCAATCAGAGTGGTGTGTAGGAGGGGCTACAACTGCCAAGACATGGACTACAACCATTAGAGGTTTGCAAGGAGATCACACGCTTCCAAGTTTAACTGACTCCAACTAACTACCGCTACCAAATACTACTAAAGTGACTACAAGTGCTTGCTTAGCGGTCCAGTTGACTTGGCGGCTCAGGTTCTCCAAACACTTCCCAGATGAACGCTGGTTAAGTCCTCACCACAGGGATGAAATGTCTTCCCCACATGGCCTCCCCCCGTCAGCAACATGGCTAGCCCTTACGGTGTCATACCTCTTCACTTTGCTCCAGTGACCTGTGTGCTAACCCCCTCTTTTCACTGAGGTTATTCTACATCTCACTTCAGGTCACCTGGGATGTTTTATCTGAACCGTTGGTCTGGGACTTTTACCTTCAGCAGACGCGTTTATCCAAAGTGAAAGCATAAAAAGAATCGATTAGCATGAGTAGCTACAAAACAACGGTGGTGACGGTATGAGTTTGTGTGTGATGAGAGTGAGTTTGTGTGTGACGGTCGTGAGTTTGTGTGTGATGAGAGTGAGTTTGTGTGTGATGAGAGTGAGTTTGTGTGTGACGGTCGTGAGTTTGTGTGTGATGAGAGTGAGTTTGTGTGTGATGAGAGTGAGTTTGTGTGTGACGGTAGTGAGTTTGTGTGTGATGGTAGTGAGTTCGTGTATGACGGTAGTGAGTTTGTGTGTGACGGTAGTGAGTTTGTGTGTGACGGTGGAGTTAGTGGTGATGTCGAGTTACTGTCTATATGATGAGAGTGAGTTGTGTGGAAGGTCAGTGAGTTTGTGTGATGGTCGTGAGTTTGTCTGTGATGGTCGTGAGTTTGTCTGTGATGGTAGTGAGTTTGTGTGTGACAGTAGTGAGTTTGTCTATGACGGTAGTGAGTTTGTGTGATGAGAGTGAGTTTGTGTGTGACGGTAGTGAGTTTGTGTGTGATGGTAGTGAGTTTGTGTGTGACGGTAGTGAGTTTGTCTATGACGGTAGTGAGTTTGTGTGATGGTAGTGAGTTTGTGTGTGACGGTAGTGAGTTTGTGTGTGATGGTAGTGAGTTTGTGTGTGACAGTAGTGAGTTTGTCTATGACGGTAGTGAGTTTGTGTGATGAGAGTGAGTTTGTGTGTGACGGTAGTGAGTTTGTGTGTGATGGTAGTGAGTTTGTGTGTGACAGTAGTGAGTTTGTCTATGACGGTAGTGAGTTTGTGTGATGAGAGTGAGTTTGTGTGTGACGGTAGTGAGTTTGTGTGTGATGGTAGTGAGTTTGTCTGTAATTGCAGTGAGTTTGTGTGTGACGGTAGTGAGTTTGTGTGATGATCGTGACTTTGTGTGTGATGGTAGCGAGAGCTGCAGGAGGGGACAGGATGATGAGAAAAGCTCTGGTCGGGGGGGGGGGGGGGGGGGGGGGGTGGATACAGGCGAGCGTAGAGTTCGTGTTGCGAGCAAGCCACTGGTAGCTGCCCGGTGACTGACTACAGACGGCCAGCCAATCAGAGGACGGCACGGAGGGGGATCTGCTCAAACAGCTGTTCCTTTGTAGCTCAGGCAGTGAAAGGTGAAGATTTGCTGTTCTCCCACTCCCATTCTCTACGGCACTCGCTCACTCACTGTGTCTCTCCCCTCTACACACGCATGGCTAGTTTTAAACCATGCTTTGTGTACACACACGGTTGCCTTCCCCCCAACAGAACGAGCTAACAAGCTAGCCACATTTCCACATGCTAGCAATCGCAGGTTTGGCGATTTAGGGTTATTGAGTTACGTGTTGCGAATGCGATTCATTCTGCCACGCCACACAAGGATTTCATAATGGCATTAAACGGTTTCTAGATTTGTTCTCAGCAACGACTTTGGGGGGGGGGGGGAGAGAGAGAGAGAGAGAGAGAGAGAGAGAGAGAGAGAGAGAGAGAGAGAGAGAGAGAGAGAGAGAGAGAGAGAGAGAGAGAGAGAGAGAGAGAGAGAGAGAGAGAGAGAGAGAGAGAGATCTTGACAGCCCCGCTGCTCCAATGATGAAATGTTCTTTGTACATCATTGTATTTCATACCCTTAACATGTTTACAACTAAGGTGCAGTGGTACATGTTTTATTCAGGTTTCACTCAGCATAAGCTAGATATTATTAACTTCTTAATAAGTAATAGTATGGTCAAGTGGAATTAGGTTCAAAACAAACTCACAACATCTTTAAAAGTTTGCAACAATTCACCGCTACTAAAGCAACTTCACTTAAGCAACTTCTGCTTGATTAGACTCAAGCTGTGGTTTTCTCACAGAACACCCATAGTCCTAAAGCTGCAGGGTCTGGAGAACAACATGAGCTTCTGTACAGCTCACCCAGCTGACTCCACCCCTCCCCCACCACAACACAGGCACCTCCCCTCCCCCCACAGCAGAACACATTCTACAAGCCACCCTCAGAGTCCTGGTCCTAAACGCTGACTGGCTCTGGAGATCCCACCTTCAAAAAAGGTCCTGCGTTGATAACTTCACCATTTTAAAAACACCACACTCATGGCAACCACCTAGTGTTCAGGACTTTGATAACTCCTTTAAAAACGGACTAGCCCACAAGCAGAATAGGTTTTTAACTTTTTTACTACTCGATTCGTTTCTAATAAGTCTTGTAATGTGATGTAAATGCTTGTAATTTGTTTTGCGCTGCCCTTATACGTCTGCAGCCCATTCGTCGCAGACTTCTTAAGGTCCGTTGAGACGCTAACTTGTCTGGAAGGAATAAACAAATAACAGTGACTTGACTCCAAGACACGGGGTCCAAGATGGCTGAGCGAGCGAGCGTGTCTTAATGTGAGCACACACTCCCAAAACAGAGTTCAACAGGATTAACAGAACGGTTTTTACTTGACTCTCTTCTCCTCTAATCGTGGTCCATTTTAACTAGTGCTGGCTTTAAGTACCGGCTAATTACCACATTGCAACGCTGTGGAGGCTCCAATACATCAACTCAAGTACTGTAAATAAATGTTAAGGAAATGCACCCGTTCACAGCTTCATCACGAAGACAAACATCCTGTTTTCTACTTCCACTACTTTGTACATTTATATGCACACGTACACGACAGAAGCCAGAAGTTCAAATAAATACAGAATGCTGTAATGCTGCGGTGGTTGAGACTCGCCAAGAAGTCTAATACTCCATTCAGGGGTCCTGGAGATTTCATCAATAGGGAGGGACTCATCAATAGACCGCTCGATCATCTGATTAGGTGTCAAAACGAAAAAAATAAATGAACTGAAAACCTCTTCATCAAGGACACTTTACCTCTGCCTCGCGTTTAGCTTTTAAAAGGGTTGTAAACCGCAGAAAGACTAAAGCAACAGGAGACCGACAATACTTGTGGAAAGGAGATACTCCAGACTTATAAAAATAAATATCCAAGGCATCTGAAAACGTTATTCGGTACGGTTTCAACTGTACTGAACGCTCACTTCTTCATTCAACTCTGGACTAAACCCTTCCAGCCCTTTCATATGTTAAAATGAGCGTCCAGTGGGTCCGTTTCTTTCTGGAAGGCCTCCAATAAGCTTACACATCTTCCTGGATGATATACCAACCCCCCCCCCCCCCCCTTCATCCTCAAAGGTTCATTTCAACTAGTCCACACAAGCCCTTTCCTCCAGCTCTAGGATGAACTGGACGTGGACCCCCTTGAACCAGACGATGGGTCTCCGGGGGCTACACACACACACACACACACACACACACACACACACACACACACACACACACACACACACACACACACACACACACACACACACACACACACACACACACACACACACACACACACTTCAATAACTGAAACCTCAGTCCAGGCAAAGAATCTGCCACAGATCTTTTCCAGCAAAAACCACCAGACATAACGTCTAGTGGTAATAACCCTCTGTTGAAGGAATGAACGAGACGGGGGGGGAGAGAGCAGGTCTATAACCCCTGCTCTGCTCTCTGCTGTGCTTAGTGCTCTCGGGTTGTTGGTGGATCCTGTGGAAGAGATGTCTTCAGAGAACACAAGAGCAGCAGGTTGTTCCTCAGTGTCCACAACATACACCGCCGCAGTACAACCTGGTACACAAGCACACAAACAGACGTTCGCCCACGCTTGTACCCAACGCAGGCAGCGCTACCTTCGCCCACACACCTGTCTTGGCCTTGTGACTCCAGCAGATACGTGGAAATGTTTCTGTCTGGAGTCTCAGCCCTACCAGGGGGTGTGATGTTGGGGGTCACCTGGTGCGGGTCCATCTACACTGGTACCAGAGCCATTAATGATAACCCAGATCATGCACGTTGACCTTACCAGTAAACCACGGGACATGCAGTGCCTAACTGAAGGACATAATACTTCTGACCAAGCTTAGGTTTGCTTTGCTAGCAGCAGTAACAACATCATTGGGTTCGGTAATAATTCAATATCGCCGTTTGTCATCTTCATGAGATAAAGATATTGACCAAAACACCCCGTTTTTTTAATTTTTTAATTCTGACGACAATTAAAACTATCAAAAATATTAGGTGAAAGGAAATAGTTTAAGCCTGATACCATTACAAACAAGTGATGACCTTAGGCTGTGTTGTGATAGCTCTCACCGAACAACGATCACTGTTGAGCTGAAGCTACATGGTCCCCTAGGGTTCAGCCTACCAACTTATTAAACCTTGAGTGGGGTTTAGTCCCCCAGTGGGACTGCATGTGGCAGGGGGGATAATGGGTGAGGAGGGGGGGGGGGGTGGGAGCATGGGGGAGGGGTAGGACTGATGTCAACAGAGGACTCGAGGTACTTTACAATTTCAGATCAGGGTGTGAAACATTTCTGGTTAATAACATGCATGTCTGCACTGGTACATTCTTATTTCAAGCTCAGTGTAATTCATATGACAAGTCACCGACAACTTCCTGTTTAGAGCATAATATTGTAGAAGATAAAAATGCTAGACAAACATAAAATACAAATATATATAAAGACAATAAATATACTAGAAAGCACTAAGTAGGTTACAGGGTAATAATATAATAATAATATATCAAATAAACCGATACAATTATATATATAATCCAAAAATGTGCAGATCCAGTTATGTGCAAAAGTCAAACTTGTAAGCAATTATTATTTAAGTTAAAAAGTGAGTTTACCCTTTTTAATTATCATCTTTTACCGGGTTCGAACCCAAAACCGTGAAGTTAGGAGTCAAACATTAAATGTTAGTACCATGGCCAGGTCTCTCTTGTAAAAGAAGGGACCAACCTGGTAGTGAAATAAGAAAACCAAATCAAAAAGTTACCTTTGATTTTCACCGTCGGAGAGTTGGGTCCGGCCGACTGCTTCCTCCAGCCCCTCCAGTTCTGACACAAGCTCTCCGCCTCCGAGATGAAGGAGCACAGCGAGTCCTCCTCGAACCGGTCCGAGTCCTCGAAGGAGAACCTCTCTCCGTCTTCCCACTCGGCGAACATGAGCTCCATGACTGACGCCTTGACCCACACGGACGGCTGCAGCCTCTCTCAAGACTCTTTTGCCCAGGAACGGGGAATGTCCCCAGAACTCAAGGGTTGTGGGGAGGACGAGGAAGACCTGGTCCAAATAGTTAAAACAGTTGTCCCGTTGTGGAAGAAACCGAGGAAGCGATCGATCCCCGATCTCCAATAGTAAACACAGATATCGACAAGCAGGAGTAGTCCCTGTTCACGACGGCTCTCCGTTGAACGCGGTTTGACGCGTCTGTTTTGTGGCGCTTGCTCTTACGGCTCCGCTGAAGTCGGCGAAGGCCCCGGGCCCCGTGGACCCCCGCGGTGGGCGAGCTGACAACTCATCTAAAGCGCTGTGATGCTGTTGTGGTTTAACTCAAACCGAGACTCTTTCCATTCGGTCTTTACCAACGACAACATCACGATCACATCGAGGCAGATGTAACGATACTATGTCACCGATAAGAATAAGTCAAAAGATCCAAAATAAAGAGGGCACACTTGCTTTACTTCAACACCCCCACCCCTCAAAGCACACGGGGACACTTGGCCTCCGAGCCTCTGCACTCATTCATGAAGCCTGTCCACATCTGGACCACATCCCGACCACATCTAGACCCGTTTAAGAACCCACAACACCCGAGTGCTGCAGCGCTATTGTAACCCCGCAAAGCCAATTACTCCATGAAGTGTGCTAATGTTGGGAGCTAACGCTAGCCGCACAAGCTAACAGGCTAACAGCAGGTGTCTCCACCGACACGGACGATGACAGCCGCCGACATCCGTGTTAAGTGGCACCGTAGAGAGAAACACGCATCGGTTGAAAAAAATCCAAGTCGTTTGGTCCGCGTTTGACGGACTCCAAAAGCTAAAGCTAACGCTAGCTTAGCGGCTAACTGCCATGCTAATCTCCTGAGCTAGCCGTGGGCTCTGTGTATGTTTACATCGGCCGTGTTGGTGGTCTTAAAAACACCGATCGTCAAACCTGGAAGCACGGTGGGTCCCCACGCCTAGCCCGTCTCATGTTAACGGTTTCCTACTGTACCGACCCGGTTATTTGTGGTGTCAAATCCTCTTGCCTTTGAATCAAGGAGCGTTTTATGCCGTTTCTGCCCACCGCTACTTTGAAATTAATTATTCAGTCCTTGTTATTATTACAGTCCGAATAACAACGAGTCGGGGTTCTACCGTCTCGGGTACTTTCTTCCGAGCCTCCTTGGTACAATCGGGGGCCCCCAGAAGTGATCAGTGAGTCCCCGCTTCTCTCTTTCTCTCTTTCTCTCTCTCTCCCTCTCTCCCTCTCTATCTCTCCCTCTCTCTCTCTCTCTCTCTCCTCCGGTGTTGACCGGTGGTGAAGACGTCTCTCGCTGCTGCTCCTCTTCAGAGGTCTCCGCCACCAGCTGATTACCACTTCCGCTCCCAGGCCCAAGCAGAGATTACCACTTCCGCTCAGTGCGAGAGCAACTGGTGTGTGTGTGTGTGTGTGTGTGTGTGTGTGTGTGTGTGTGTGTGTGTGTGTGTGTGTGTGTGTGTGTGTGTGTGTGTGTGTGTGTGTGTGTGTGTGTGTGTGTGTGTGTTACTCATATGGTCCACTCCACGCAGACATGGACCCTGAACTGGTCCTAGACAATGCTGTTATGTTTAATATTATAACCAAGCGATCAACCTATTTAACACTGTAAATTGCTACTTATTATTTATCATTACATACTTTGTTATTGATCTTGTATTGATGCTGCTATGTGACTGTTGAGGATCCAAGCCTAAGAATTTTACTCTTGCGTACTTGTACGTTAAGATGTAATAAAAGCAACTCTGATTCTGAAATGATCTGACCATATGAAAGTGTTTCTCAACCTTGTATGTCCTGTGAAGGCCTACTATACTGCCCCATCAGTACAACTGAAGTTGTACTTCATCGACACAGATTCAATAAAGTTAACACCTAAAGCTACACCTCAGCTTCCTCAATTTTAAATATTTGTATGATCACACATGCGTGTGCTTGCGCGCACACACACACACACACACATTGTTGTAGCTGTTGTTTGATAATTACTATGGATTTGTATTTTCCTATTCAACTTATTCCTAACGGCCAAACTATAATCAAAGTCAGAGATCAAAATGTGGCAGGAAGGAATGACTTTTATTCAAGCCCATATACAATACAGAGAGACCAGCACATGAACAAGACAGCTACTGCACCTCCCGATGCATTATGGGTGATGTAGGAACTCAGCCATCCCCCTCCTGTGATGGTTAATAATCACATTGTAGTTCTTTAGTCTTTTTTGGAAGAGGAAAGTATTTTTGGTACGAAGGCCCCCTTAATGACAGCACAGTGAATAAATGAGATTTCCTTAACCTTAAAGGTGATGTAGGCAAGATGTAAGAGCTATTATGTGAGAGTAATTTGTTAGAAATGGCCCAGCCATATGTCAGCTATTAGTTAGTGAAATGCGCTTTGAGAATATCTGTTCTGACTTGTCTGTGTTGCTTTAGTTGTTTAGTTAAAACATCTTGCTCGCTCTCGCTCTCTCTCTCTCTCTCTCTCTCTCTCTCTCTCTCTTTCTCTCTCTCCTGCTCTCTCTCTCTCTCTCTCTCTCTCTCTTCTTAAATCTTACCAACAGCATCTTTAATCTCCTTGAATAAAACAGCAGCCAGACACATGTCTTGTTAGTTCTCAGGCTGAATGGTTTGACCAGCAGTGTTGATTACCAGGGAGAGAAGGCAGTGGAAATGTGCACAACACAACTGGAATGTTCATGAAACACAATAACCCGTACAGTTAGTCAAATATGTACAAATCCAAACACAGAGCCCCAACAAGACCAGCTTCACCCATCGTCCTGCCAGTACTGACACCCTTTCACCTCCCTGGTCTCCAGCGTAACATTAAGGTGATATAGATGATGAATCACAGCTCCCTGTGATCCATCACAGATCATCAGCCATCGTGCATGTACTGTCACCCTACTTGTGAGGTGGTGGTGGTGGTGGTGGTGGTGGTGGTGGTGGTGGCAGGTTTCCATGGCACATGCAGAGCTACACAGAAGCACATACAGTAACCTCCCTCTAGCGCTGAGGAGACACGACGCGACAGACACGCTTATGTCACCGGGGCCTGGAACAGAACGAGGATGTGCAACATGGGATGATACCCAGGGATGGATGGAGCCACCGGGCATCACATAAATACTGCTCTGGCCAAATTGACCTCAGCGTAGACGCCCCCACTGTAGTCAGTACACCATGGGTCTCTATGGGCTGTGGATCACACTAGTACCTGGTAACACACTAGTGACACACTAGTAACGCACTGTACCACACTAGTGTGTTACAGGCACCATTCCACAACCAACTGCACATGAGGGCGACAGACAGAAGCATACAGACCTACGGCGTACCTACTTCTTGGGCGTCTCCGCAGAACAAGCGTAATCGCCCATAAACTGCACCCCCCCCCCCTCCCACCCCCACCCCACCCAACATGTCCACAGCCCCTCCTCCGTCCCTGAAGTCCCACGGTAACCACGGTTACCACCGCCGGCCGGCGAGGTCGACGTCGCGGTCAGTGTTTGGACGGCTTGCTGGTCACCTGGTCGATCCAGCGCAGGAAGCGACTGACCCGCGTGTACACGCCCGGGTAGGAGGGGTGTCCGCAGCCGTGACCCCATGAGATGACCCCCGCCAGCGACCACTGGCCCCCCTCCCCCTGGCACACCAGGGGGCCGCCGCTGTCGCCCTGGCAACTGTCCACGCGCCGGTGCTCCGAGACGCTGCCGGCGCAGATCATGCGGCCGGTGAAGCGGTCGCCGTAGCGCTTCCTGCACTTCCAGGACGGCAGCAGCGGAACCCAGGCCTGCAGCAGCGTGCGGGAGTACTCTGAGTCTGGGGGAGGAGCCGGCAGGGAGCCAATCAGAGCACGCCCTTAAAGGAACAGCGCGCCGCACACCAGGCCACGTACAGGATGGCGGTTGGCTTTAAAGTTGTCTTTTAAATGGTTGAAAAACACTGAGTGTTATATACCCGTCAAAAACGCTGAAAAACCTAAACATTTGAATAAACGTGCAAAAGAAAATGTAAACTGGTTTACAGTCAAAATCGTGAACCAATTAAAAATCAACGAATCACATTGTATTCATCGTTATGATAATTTGAACACAGCCCTTTGTTTAAAATTGTACAATGAAAAAAAATAAAGAATGACACAAATGTAACAGTGTCAAACTTTCTGACAACAGGTCACATTAATAAATGTCCCCCCCCCCACCACCCCCCACCCCCGCAGACCTCCAGGGCCGTACCTGTGATGCCCCAGCCGGTGATGACGCAGGCCGCGGGCCTCTTGGTGCTCCGCTTGGGGCCGGGTGCCGGCAGACAAACGGGCCCCGTGTGGGGGTTGAAGGCCACGCAGTCCCCCTCCTCGCCCTTCAGACGCAGCAGGGCGATGTCGTTCTCCCAGCCCTGGCTGTGGTACTTCCTGTGGATGACGATGCGCTCCGGGGTCAGGCTGCGCTCAAAGTCGTCCTGCTCCACGGTGTGGTAGTCGCCTAGCCGTAGCATGTAGCGCGCGGGGTCCCTGCCAAACCTATGGGGAGAAGGGGGGAAGAGTTAGCGAGGGAGCTAACACTCTGATGCTGCCAGGCTAACGGTTTATAAGATGAGCTAACGGTAACTCGTGACAGACGAACACAGAGCACAAGTTATTATCTAAGATAACACACAAAAAAGGTAATCAAACAATATGCAATAATAAAACAGAGTAAAAATATACATTTGAATAACCAAAACCACACATATACACAATACATCTAATATAATAAACTAACAAATTCAAAAAAGGTTGGTGACAAGTATAATATTTGTATTGCATTGTCATGGAGTAAATGTATATATCTTTCTAATTCAAGCAAATGGAAATTGTGGTCTTTTAAATCCAGTGTAGTGCATACAGTTGACCACCAGAGGGCGCCGCCCCTTACCTCTTGAAGCAATGCGCAGCCGTGACGACCCAGCAGGAGTTGATCAGCGTGGCTCCGCACAGGGGATGGTTTCCTTTGGACAGAGACTTCAGCCACAGAGACACCTGCCAGGGCCAGTCCCCCCTGCAGCAAAACACACACTCAGATGGAGCGCACAACGACACACACAACGCACACTCAGCTGGTCACACAACACAACACACACTGCTAGGGCACAACAAGGCTTTTTAAAACTAGTGTGTGTGTGTGTGTGTGTGTGTGTGTGTGTGTGTGTGTGTGTGTGTGTGTGTGTGTGTGTGTGTGTGTGTGTGAGTGAGTGAGTGAGTGAGTGAGAGAGAGACAGAGAGAGAGAGAGAGAGAGAGAGAGCATGTGTGCATGTCTGCATGTGTGCATGTGTGTGTCTGTTCATTTGTTTGTGTGTGTGCGTGCATACGTTCACGTGTGTGCGTGTGTAAGCGCGTGATTGTTTGTGTGTGTGTGCGTGGACACGTGCGTGCACACATGCGTGCACACGTGCGTGCGTACCTGAGAGACTTGTCTCCGCCTACGATGCGTCTGCGGCGCCGCTGGTTGTTGAGCCTGACGCCGCAGGGGGAGTGTGTTGCCGCGGTGATCCCGGCGGGCTCCGGCTTGTAGTCGCAGATCACGCCGGCGTCCTCACTATGCCGGCAGTCGTGGTCGCCCTGGCCCTCGGCGGGACACGCCCCCAGGTAGGACTCCGCCCCCGAACACTTGACATTGTCCAGGTGGATCGGGCCACGCCCCTCGCCGAAGTACGCCATCGAGCGAGCCTTCGCCGCGCCCCTGGAAAGATGGAGAGACAGGGAGACAGAGAGACAGACAGACAGACAGACAGACAGACAGACAGACAGACAGAGAGAGAGACAGACAGAGAGACAGACAGACAGACAGACAGACAGACAGACAGACAGACAGACAGACAGACAGAGAGAGTGAGAGAGAGAGAGAGAGAGACGGATATATGGAAAGATAGACAAAGAGACAGAAAGACAGATAGACGGACAGCCGGACAGACAGGTGTTAGCAGAGGGGTAACGTCAGGTGCAGGAAGACCACTTCCTCCTCAGTATTGGGAATCATGTGGTAGATTCTACCATATGATTCATCATACCATACCACATCCAGTCCAGCGGGCGTTTAACAAGTCTGCGTCGCAGACTGCGTCTGGCCGAATCATATGGTAGAAGGTAAACTGGAGTAAACCACATGGAATTTTACAGGAATTTCACTTTATGGATCTGGAATCTTCCGATGGTTTATTGATCGAGATACAACAACAACAACAACAACAACAAAACTAAGTGACAGCAGTTAGCCGATGACCAATAAGAGAGGGAGAGAGAGGCGGTAGAGCGAGGTAGGCTCACATGTATCCCAGCTGTCTGCAGACCACAGCAGCGTTGAGGTCATTCCAGCCGTCATCACAGACGCTCCCCCACTGACCCCCCAGGAAGACCTCCACCCGGCCCTCCCTACGGCTCTCCCCCGCCACCAGACGCACCAGGGGGCCTGCAGAGGTTATCATCTACTGTTATTAATACATGTACTGTAGTGATTCATGTATCACCACCAGGGGGCCTGCAGAGGTTATCATCTACTGTTATTAATACATGTACTGTAGTGATTCATATATCACCACCAGGGGGCCTGCAGAGGTTATCATCTACTGTTATTAATACATGTACTGTAGTGATTCATGACCTACCAATGTTATGTGACCTACCAGTGTCATGTGACCTACCAGTGTCATGTGACCTACCAGTGTCTTGTGACCTACCAGTGTTTTGTGACCTACCAATGTCATGTGACCTACCAGTGTCACGTGACCTAGCAGCACCATGTGACCTAGCAGTATCATGTGACCTACTATTGCATGTGACCTGCCCGTGTCATGTGACCTACCCGTGGGGGTGGGGGGGCCGGGCATGTCGTTGCTCTCCGGGGCCGGTTGGCAGCTCACGCCCACGTCCTCGCTGTGGGAGCAGTCGTGGCGGCCCCAGGCCGCGTGGCCGCAGGCCAGCAGGGAGTCCTCCGGCCCCCTACACTGCACCTCGTCCAGCAGGATCAGCCCCGCCCCCTCGCCGTACTGCCTGTCCCGCGCCACCGCCGCCCGCCCTCTGGGGGCCAGGAGAGAGAGGGAAAACATAAGCTTTCTAGAGTTCTAATGTATGCTTTCTAGAGTTATAATGTATGCTTTCTAGAGTTCTAATGTATGTTTTCTACAGTTCTAATGTATGCTTTCTAGAGTTCTAATGTATGCTTTCTAGAGTTCTAATGTATGCTTTCTAGAGTTCTAATGTATGCTTTCTAGAGTTCTAATGTATGCTTTCTAGAGTTCTAATGTATGCTTTCTAGAGTTCTAATGTATGCTTTCTAGAGTTCTAATGTATGCTTTCTAAAGTCCTGATGTATTCTTTCTAGAGGTATAATATATTATTGAGACAGGTATAATATATTCTTGAGAGGTATAATATATGCTTGAGAGAGGTATAATATATGCTTGAGAGAGGTATAATATATGCTTGAGAGAGGTATAATATATGCTTTCTAGAGGTATAATATATTCTTGAGAGAAGTATAATATATGCTTGAGAGAGGTATAATATATTCTTGAGAGAGGTATAATATATGCTTGAGAGAGCGACCAGACACACTATTGATCCCAGAAGGGAATTCAGGAAATAACTACTGCCGTCTTTTATTAAAGAGTGGGCCACATGTTACTAAGTAACAAGGATGCGTTACAGAGCACGCATGATTAACTTTAAAACAACCCAAGGTCTATGGCTCAGACCATGCTGAAATACAGAAATGCTTTCGCTTGTCTTTATCTACAGAAATAGGATTAGTTCAATCGTATTTGACCCTCGAGGGGAGGGTGCTACTTGTAGCAGACAGCCCACTCACCTACCTGTTGGAATAAAAAAGGTTATAATGTACCTACACAGCAGCAGCTTCTCTTTCATTCTGTTCACTTCCTTCCTAAGTGGTTCGTTTCCACGGTAGCGTTTCTAACATCGTTGAAAATAACAAACAAGTGCTTTGACCTATTGGTTTAAGATTCACGTTGAATGTCACCAGAGAACATCAGGTAAAAGGGATTCTCCACTGCTCTGTTGTCGTCAGTTAGAAACCGCTCCCTTTTGACCGTCTAATAAACAGTGAAGTGAAGCGATGCCCAGTGTGATAAGCAAACAGCGGTGATCCAAACACCGCCCTTAATAAGTATCGCACTCTCTTGTCGACACAGCGAGGAGTGGAGTAACCCGACATCCAAACCAAACCATCACCTCTCCCTCCATCCCATCATCAAAACACCATCAATCACTGCAGGAGGAACCATGTTCCCAGGCGTTCCCAGGCATTCCCAGGCATTCCCAGACCTCTGACCTCTCCCAGCCTACTACAGGAGAAGTTCTGAGCTGACCTCCTCCCAGCCTACTGCAGGAGAGGTCTGAGCTGACCTCCTCCCAGCCTACTACAGGAGAAGGTCTGAGCTGACCTCCTCCCAGCGTACTGCAGGAGAAGGTCTGAGCTGACCTCCCAGCGTACTGCAGGAGAAGGTCTGAGCTGACCTCCTCCCAGCGTACTGCAGGAGAAGGTCTGAGCTGACCTCCTCCCAGCGTACTGCAGGAGAAGGTCTGAGCTGACCTCCTCCCAGCGTACTGCAGGAGAAGGTCTGAGAAACCGGTCCTGTGTTGGTGGACCCACCTGAAACCCAGCTGTCTGCAGACCACCTGAGCGTTGGTCTCGGTCCAGTTGTCGTCGCACACGGTGCCCCACTCTCCCTGGTGGTAGACCTCCAGCCGGCCCTCCCAGGGGCTGTCTCCACCCACCAGACGCACCACTCCGTCTGGAAACATCCGGCCAGCAGGGGTCAGTGTTGCTGGGTCAGGGACCACTAGCGTCAGCCTTCACACTGGGGCGCATTCACAGCCAGTGTGGATATAAAGCTGTAGTCGTCATGTCGTGTAGAGACAATACGGCTGTAGTTATGGCACAACATTTGATATTTTCTAGGTATGCGAGATCATTCGTATATTTTGAAAAGTTACAATCTAATGGGGTGTGTGTTTTTAATCTAGAATAGTGACGTTCTTGTGCCATGTTTGATGTTCTGACTTGGCCAGAGCACTCATACATTTTTTATTTATTTATCAAGTATGTATTTTCCTGATAAATAAGATCAGTGTAAAAGTAAGACCAGTGCAGTAGCAGGCTTGTTCTAGGCATGTCCTTGCTGTGTTCTAGGACACGCCTAGGACATGTTCTAGGACACGCCTAGGACATGTGGTGGCACACGTCCTAGGCGTGTCAGAGGCGTGTTCTGACCCGTGTAGGGGTTGCAGGACACGCCGGCGTCCTCCATGTGGTCACAGTTGTGCTGGCTCCATCCGTTGTGGTCGCAGTCCTCGAGGGACAGCTCATTACCGGTACAATGGACCCCGTCCAGGAAGACCGGCCCGCTGCCCTGGCCGAAGTGGGCCCAGCTCCACGCCTTGGGGACCCCCCTGGGTGAGGAGGAGTCACGTGGTTTTAAACAGGGTGAGGGTCTGCGCCCGCGTTACAGAGAACACACAGCCCAGTCTTTCGTTAACAGCAATCATTCTTTACTGAATTTCCCGTCTAGGATTAATTATCTTATCTTATCTTATCTTACAAAAAAGAGTGTAGGTACGAGTTGAGAATGGGGGAGGGAGGGGGGGAGAGAGAGAGAGAGGGGGGGGGAGAGAGAGAGAGAGAAAGCAGAAGAGAGAGAGAGGGGGGGAGAGAGAGAGAGAGAGGGGAGAGAGAGAGAGGGGGGGGAGAGAGAATGAGAGAGAGAGAGAGAGAGGGGGGGGAGAGAGAGAGGGGAGAGAGAGTGAGCAGAAGAGAGAGAGAGGGGGGAGAGGGGGGAGAGAGAGAGGGGGGGGGAGAGAGAGAGAGAGAGAGAGAGAGAGAGGGGGGAGAGAGGGGGGGGGAGAGAGAGAGAAAGAGAGAGAGAGAGAGAGAGAGAGAGAGAGAGAGAGAGAGAGAGAGAGAGAGAGAGGGGGGGAGAGAGGGGGGGGGGAGAGAGAGAGAAAGAGAGAAAGAGAGAGAGAGAGAGAGACCAGAAGAGAGAAAGATTTAGAGAGCTTCCTCGCTACGTTACTCCGCCATTGAGAAGCGTTGCATTTCCTGCACATTTGATTGACAGGCAAGATGGATTCCCCGAACCAATCAAGGAAGTTATGCCGTGAATGGTCAAAAAAGAGCTGCAGTATACCAGAACAGATATTCTCAGAGAGCAATTCACTCGCTCAAAGCTGACGGATGGCTATGGTGTTTCTGACAAATACACTCAAATTATAGCTCTCTTACCTACAGTCCCTTTAAGGGTGTTTTGGGAACTGGCCAAGACATGATCTCCTGGGATAGGCCCTAAGCCTGTATGGAGAGGCCTTATGGGAACAGGGTCTTTACGTTTGGACGGGAATGTGTTCTCAGCTCCGAATATGCAGAACAAGCCAAAGACACAAGCAGCAGGCCTGTCAGAGCCAGATGTTAATCAATGATGTATAGTCACAGAGGACACCAGAGAAGGTTTGCATGTATTCATTTTCCTTCTTTTTTCATCTCCCCTTTGTCCCACTTCAACATCCATGACATCAGAATATCCACTATCCGCTTACCTCCATCTCATCTCCATCCTGTCTTCTCTGCCTCCATCTGTCCTCCATCCCTTCCTCTCTCCTTCTTTCCTCACCTCCATCCCTCCCCCTCTATCTCTCCTCCTCCACCTCCTCTTCAAACTTTAAATCCTCCGTCCTCCTCTATCGCTCCCCCTTTCTTCCTCTCCCTTTCCCTGTCCACCTCCTCTTCCTCCCACTCTCCCCCCTTTCTTCACATCCTCCAGCCCCCTCTAACACTATGACCTGTGGTCCAAAACCATAGTTCAAAAACTATAAAATATTAAACATATCCTCTGCTCCTCTTCTGTCAGCGCATTACCCCAGCAGAACACTCTCTATCTCTAAATATAGGGAGAACAGAGAAGGTTAGTGGACATGGGTTCATCCTTGGGAGGGAGAAGGGAGATGTGGCATAGAGGTGTTTATGAGTATGACTGCAGAATCTGTCATCTGAAGTTCTGTCTAGGTGAGAACTGGAGAGCTTACTGCAGACGCTCACAACGGGTGACAAGCGAAGGGAAACCCCTCCTGGAGGTGGAATTGAGATGTAGGACCAGAATTCAGCTATTGTTCTACACAAGATAAAATATACATAATACATATGGTCTCCTGTATGGCTGAACGAGGCTGGTGCGTTTTGGAATACTTCATCACCCTGGTGCAGAGCTGTCATCCAAGTACTATATCTAACATTTGATGGGTTAAGGCGGGTGTCAGGGTTAGAGTAGATTAGTAGAACTTCTCTTTCAGCCGTCTTTCTTTTAGCAACCTTCTTGGGGGATTTCTCCCTGAAAACAGAGAGCAGGTATGATGTCAGCACTGCCACTCTTGAATGTTACCAATACGGCCATCTTCTAATTAACATAGAGTCATTTAGCTGATGGTTTTATCCAAACGGACTCAATTCAGATACAGGTCATAAAGGAGCAGGTAGGGGTTAGGGGGCATCTTGCTTGAGGATGCCTAGAGGTAGGCTTGGAACACACGGGATCGAACCCAGGACCTTTTTGGCTGGGAGTCGGACACCCCAAGCACTACGCTTCTCTGCCCACATCTTATATTTGAATACTGGATCCCGACATATCTGCATTAGGCCTCCCTGATCCCTGATCCCTGAGTCCGTTAATCATCAGCTATTCTGACTAGCGGAGGGTGTTCCGTTTTCCCAGCAGGGGGCGCTCACCCCAGACCCAGCTGTCGACACACCACCTCGGCATCGACGTCGTCCCACTGGTCGTCACACACGCTACCCCAGTGGCCCTCGTGGAACACCTCCACCCGGCCCTCGAACTCCTCCAGACCGCCCACCAGCCGCAGGGGGGCCCCGTTGCCTGGGAAACACGCAACACGCCAACACGCAACCAGTTAGCCTTCTCGCTTAGATACCTTCCTGTTTAGCTAACTTATCTTTTAGATACCTTC
Organism: Lota lota; assembly: GCA_026745465.1. Lineage (NCBI taxonomy): Eukaryota > Metazoa > Chordata > Actinopteri > Gadiformes > Lotidae > Lota > Lota lota. Next base: position 689,213 of record JACYXH010000491.1, on the reverse strand, counting down.
CTGTTTAGCTAACTTATCTTTTACATACCTTCCTGTTTAGCTAACTTATCTTTTACATATCTTCCTGTTTAGCTAACTTATCTTTTACATACCTTCCTGTTTAGCTAACTTATCTTTTAGATACCTTCCTGTTTAGCTACCTTATCTTTTACATACCTTCCTGTTTAGCTAACTTATCGTTTATATACCTTCCTGTTTAGCTAACTTATCTTTTACATACCTTCCTGTTTAGCTAACTTATCTTTTAGATACCTTCCTGTTTAGCTAACTTATCGTTCAATTACCTTCCTGTTTAGCTTACTTATAGTTAGTATACCTTCCTGTTTAGCAACCTTATCTTTTGGATACCTTCCTGTTTAGCTACCTTATCTTTTATATACCTTCCTGTTTAGCTACCTTATCTTTTATATACCTTCCTGTTTAGCTACCTTATCTTTTATATACCTTCCTGTTTAGCTACCTTATCTTTTGGATACCTTCCTGTTTAGCTGCCTTATCTTTTATATACCTTCTTGTTTGGCTACCTTATCTTTTGGATACCTTCCTGTTTAGCTACCTTATCTTTTAGATACCTTCTTGTTTAGCTACCTTATCTTTTGGATACCTTCCTGTTTAGCTACCTTATCTTTTAGATACCTTCTTGTTTAGCTACCTTATCTTTTAGATACCTTCTTGTTTAGCTACCTTATCTTTTGGATACCTTCCTGTTTAGCTACCGTATCTTTTAGATACCTTCCTGTTAAGCTACCTTCTCTTAGATGCCTTCCTGTTTTGCTAATGTATCATTTAGATACCTTTTGTTTTAGTTAACTTATCATTTAGATATGTTCTCATTCAGCAAGCTTGGAACATGGGAATGTTTTGATCGCAGGGCCGGTATTGTACTAAACGTTTTTTTGTATTTATTCCAATACAGATTATATGCTTGCTCTCAGCCTCACTTGTAAGTCACTCGGGATAAAAGTGTCCGCTGGCTGACTTAATGTAAATGTTCATATCAAATCATAGCATCACCACTATATGTACACAACTAGAAGTACGGGATCCTTCCACCTTCGTCGGACCAGAATCAGAATGTGTTTTATTGCCAGGTGACTTTTCACATACTAGGAATTTGACATGTGTGTGCAGTAATTTATCCTGTCAACGTTGTTGTGTCATTGTCATGGTGTTACCGTGGGTACCACGAGAAGTAAGTGTGTTTGCACAGGTGTGTGCGTGTGTGTCCCTCACTGAAACACACCCTGTGCATTGACCCTGTGCATCCTCTTTATCTTGATCTATTATGGGATGTTTTGCCACCCAATGGCACTCTCTCTCTCACCCTTAGGTGCAGCGCAGACCACGCCTGCCTCGTTGCCATGGTTGCAGTTGCCGCTCTGGAACTTCCGTGTGTGACATGCAAGCAGGGTGTTCTCGTCGCCGCGGCAACCCAAGCTCTCGTAGTGGTAGAGGCCGACGCCCGGTCCAAAGTAGGAGTGCTGGAGCGCCGTGCCGATCTCGCTGGGAGAGAGCGAGAGCGAGAGATGAAAGACTAAATGTTAAAAGGCAGACTGAGACAGTCGGTGATGGATGGCTGGCTTCAGACAGCAGCAAACATGTTCTCCATTAATGTTACCCTGCATACCAACACACACTCTTCCCTCACCCTAGGCCCAGCTGTCTGCAGATGACGCTGGCATCGCGGTCGGTCCAGTGCGTGTCACACACCGACCCCCACTGGCCGTTCAGGTAGACCTCCACACGCCCCCCGCTGGCCGACGCCCCGCCCACCAGCCGGGCAGCACCTACAGACCATAATAACCACGACATTTTCATCGGAGAGGAGCAATAGTTAAAGTTTGACACCTACAGACCATAATAACCACGACATCTTCATCGGAGAGGAGCAATAGTTAAAGTTTGACACCTACAGACCATAATAACCATGACATCTTCTTCATCAGAGAGGAGCAATAGTTAAAGTTTGACACCTACAGACCATAATAACCATGACATCTTCTTCATCAGAGCGGATCAATAGTTAAAGTTTGACACCTACAGACCATAATAACCATGACATCTTCTTCATCAGAGCGGATCAAAAGTTAAAGTTTGACACCTACAGACCATAATAACCACGACATCTTCATCAGAGAGGAACAATAGTTAACGTTTGACACCTACAGACCATAATAACCCCAACATCTTCATCAGAGAGGAGTAATAGTTAATGTTTGACACCTACAGACCATAATAACCACGACATCTTCATCAGAGCGGATCAATAGTTAGTTTGACACCTACAGCCCACACTCTTCCCTCCAGCTGCTGGGGCTTCTGGGAGTTTTCCCAGAAGGTTGGTAAACCCTTTTGGAGACTACATTACAGTTATGCAGTCAGGAATCCTGCTTCTTCTGGCCTTTGCACGCTGACGATCTCACTAAGATAAAGGTCATACTCCGCAGCTGGATGAGGAAACCTCTGGGCACCAACTCAACTACTGTTAACAAAAGCAGCCCTACTGTCCTAATAACAGAGAAACGCTCCCGTTTCCACCACACCTGCGTTTGCCCTGGGAGGAATTATTCCTCTTTCTAAAGAGGGTGAAGGTTAAGGTTAGTGGTAAGGTTAAGGTTAATGGAAAGGTTAAGGTTAAGGTTAGGGGTAAATATATACTGCTCAAGTCGAGTTGACAGGGATACTTTAATAGGTCTGACCACACAGAACTAGACGACGGAGAATTTTGCTCTGGGGCTCATGGTGGTGGAAAGGATGGTTAGGGGGGGTGGAGGTGGTGGGGATGTTGTTGGTGGTGGTGCTGGTTGTGCTGAAGGTGGTGGTGGTTGAGGTGGAGATCATGGTTAGGCCATACTGCAACCTGAACAATCATAGTCTCCCTTTTTATTGTTTTTAAATAAATTGCCAAAATACTGCAAGCCTGGACCGGAAAATCATCAATGTGAAAGAAGCTTTTAAAGTAGTACTTTATTTTGATTTACACGAGCCTCCATTGACGCACACACACACAGTGAAATGAGAAAAACTAAAAGTCATTCCTGTCCTCACCTGCCTGCTGCCTCGGGGGCCAACCACCTACTTCCTACCACGGAGACGGCCGATTGGTCGACCGGCGGCACATGACCCCACCACTGAGGCGGCCGATTGGCTGAGGGCAGCTCAGCGAGTGGGGTTAAGGTGAGACCAATAGCCACACTATCATTCCTGGTGTTTCTCTCTGACGTCCGCAGCCGTGTTGGTACAGAGAATGAAGTACAAACCCCAACAGACCTCGCCTTCAGTTCACGCTGAAGTTCACTAAAGTACAATTCAACTCTCTCTCACAGACCACTCGGGAAGCTTTGTGTAGGAGAGTGTGGGAAATAAAGTTATCGTTATCTCGTCAGGATAATGTCTGTTGTATTTAAAAGGGGAACTGTTTTCTAACTCGAGAGGGTACGGCTTCAAACGCTCCGCAACATCAGCTCCCAAATCCCGGAACAATGACGTCGTCGATGGTCTGACTTTTCAGGGGTTTTCTGAGGAAGTCGAGGGGATGTGTGTGTGGAGTGTGTGTGGTTGACGGCTGGTTGAAGCAGCCTCACCTGGCCCGAGTCAGACTGATTAGACTCTAATCAGTCTGCACACCTGTTGTGCATTTAGGTAATTGAGGCGCGCACGCACGCACGCACGCACACGCACACACACACACACACACACACACACACACACACACACACACACACACACACACACACACACACACACACACACACACACGGCAGAGCTATGTTATCGGAGTCATATCGATCACATGGCATCGTGTCTGATGGGGCTGCACTGTCTCAAGGTCTCATCATATCAGAACACCGATCAACATATTGATCAGCATATCAGAATACCAATCGACATATTGATCAGCATATCATAATACCAATCGACATATTGATCAGCATATCAGAATACCAATCGACATATTGATCAGCATATCATAATACCAATCGACATATTGATCAGCATATCATAATACCAATTGACATATTGATCAGCATATCATAATACCAATCGACATATTGATCAGCATATCATAATACCAATCGACATATTGAGCAGTATATCAGAATACCGATCGACAAATTGATCGGTATGTCAGAATACCGATCGACATATTGATCCGACATCAGAATACCGATCGACATATGGACACCTCGGGGATCTACTCCAGGTCTCCAGCGTTCCTCCAGCCCTCACCCTGCAGGCAGTCGCAGTAGGCCCATCCGATGGCCCCCAAGGCCTGCCTGAAGAAGCACCAGGGCTGGGTCTCGCGGTCGGGGTTCCTGCAGAAGGCGTGCGCCCCCAGGCCGCGGCCCGGGTACTGGAGCACGTAGTCGGGGAACTCGGTCCATGTCATACACGGGGAGCCCGAGTCGGTCTGGGAGACGGAGCCGTTGTAGAAGCCCAGCTCCGTGAAGCCGTCCGTACAGGAGGGAGAGCCTGGGGGGAGGGGGGAGGGGGGAGAGGGGAGAGGGGAGGGGGAGGGGGGAGAGGGGAGAGGGAAGAGGGGAGAGGGAGGGGAGGGGAGAGGGGAGGGGGAGAGGGGAGGGGGGAGAGGGGAAAAGGGGGAGAGGGGAGGGGGGGAGAGAGAGAGGGATTGTTATTTTACAGATAATTCATTTTTTTACTGCCTTGGCAATGCACAAGTTTATTTTCCATGCCAATAAAGCTCTTTCGAATTGAATTGAGAGAGGGGGGGAGGAGGGAGGGAGAGAGCGAGAGAGAGAGATGGAGAGATAGAGAAAGAGAGAAAGTGTTGTTTGTCCATCGATTTGCAAATCCATTGGAATATGGTCCAATGATGGCGATGACATTTAATCAAAAACCAAGAAAGCATAACAGCAAGTGAATACTCTTGACAGAACAATTTGAAATGAAGATATCAGACAAAGAGACAGACACACCAAACTGGTGAAACACGACCGCAGACAAGACACTGTTCTTGTTGCTCCTCTGGCAGGATTTCCAACAGGTAATCAACTCATCTCTCATACGTAAGCGCGGGTTGTTCCCCTTGACATGTTTGGATGTGTTTACATGGCGTTCTACACGCCGAGCGGTTTACAGGCCTGATGAAGGAATCAATAACACATATCATCCATGACATTGTTCAGATGAAATGGAAATGAATGACCTTCGTCTCCCTCCATCACTGAAGCTGACTGTGTTGTACTGCAGCGTGTGTGTGTGTGTGTGTGTGTGTGCGTGCGTGCGTGCGTGCGTGCGCGTGTGTGTGCGTGTGAGAGAGAGAAGGGTAGACCCTGCTGAGTCATAATGCAGGCAGCTGACAGTGAGTTTGAGTGTGTCTGTTAGGGTGAACAAGGATGATCGATAGTGAGGACTAAAGATAGAATTGCTGCATTTACAACTAACCTCAACGTTCTGGTGACACAGGTTGGATCCAACCTGCAGCGCGACACATAGTCCCTCCCTCTTTCAAACCCCTTTCCTCTCCTTTAACTGTCCTGTCCATGAAAAGTTACAGAGGCCCATGCAAATATATAAAATAAAAGTATAAGTATAAGTATATTAAGAGTATAATTACTACATATACATAGTAAGTGCATATAAGGTATATAATAAGTACATTTAAGGTTTGTAAATACAGTAGAGAATAATAACTGTACTCTTCTGAAAGGGCTGCAGCGAGAAGGGAATACTCGAGACTTCACGTCCAGATTTGATTCTTTCATCGTCCTCAGCATTCCTGTCTGAGGACATTGACTAATGTCAAACTTGGACGTGAGTCTGGCCAGATGTAGTCTGGAGTGTGTGAGGGGCCTGCAGATGAAACGCAGGGGCCAACACGTTTTAATAGCTCCCAGGAGCCGTGCAGACTGAGAAAAACAACCACAACGATACACTAAGGATAAGGCTTTGATCACCTACCCACACGTGCATGCACACATACGTACATGGACGCACACACACGCTCACACACATACATGGACACACACACACAGAATCCCCCACACATGCATGCACGCTTACACACAAACACACATACCACACACATAGTAAAGATAACTTGTGGCTAGGAAAAAAAACAAATGACCAAGAGATGGGATTGTCACATAAAGTCCATGTCCAGCATTTCCTGCGTTTGAATCTTACCACGATGTACTCTTCACGTTTAATTCGCCTCTTGAAGCCCACAACACATATATGGAAAATATGTGTTTAACGTTTCAAGCTGCTTCTAAATAAGTACTTGGCAACAAGCGTTGGGTAATCAACTAACTGCCAAACATATGCACACCAAATGGGTCTTATCTAACGTGTCCATCTGCAGCTCGTTCTGTCCCTCCTGGCGAGCTATAGTGCTCAGCCTACAAGACCTTCTAGATGCAGGACTACGACGCTCGCTGACTATGAAAGGTCATAGGAAACATCACATCTATCACCAGCCATTCAGTGACTGACAATGGAGAATCACTTCTCCAACTGCCTGACGTGCACAAGGGGAAACCCTGACAGAAGCTCTTTGCATGTGGACTGGACTGGAGGCGCGTGCACACACGCACACTGAAGCTGCCAGCGTATTTCACGCAGACAAGAAGTTTGGCGAAATCGTAAGGACGCCAAGCTTCTTTTTCGAATCAGCCAGAAAAGCAGTTGATCTGATTTCCTCGTCCTCCCGGAGGCCCACTTTCTTCGGTCTCTAAATCTCCTTCTTTGAAGTATGCTGACCGCTTAAGACCGCTTCAGGTTCCCCTTAGCAGAAGAGATACTGTCGGTCCTCGTTTAAAGTTACACTCATGGAAAACACCAACACTGCTAGCAGAGAATGTTGTTGTTGTTGTTGTTGTTGTTGCTGCTGCTATCTCTGGAGGAAGCAAGAGCAAGAAGTCCTGACCCTACCCTCCTTAATGACATGTATCTGAATTCACTGCAAGTTGCTTTGTATGAAAGCACCTGCTGAATAGTGAATAGCAGTGGTAAATATCTACAGCAGCTCAAATGACATTATTTCTGTGCATGATCTTATGCATTGAGTTGTGCAGTTAAGAGCCACAGAGAGCAGAACTGTGGGGGTTTCAATCCAAGTAGGATTCTGGGGTACAGCGGTCAGAGGGGTGGGTCTAGTGGTGGACCCCACCAGTCACTACTGGTGGGGCCAGTAGTGACATAGCACAGACATGAGCAGTTTGGCTGGAAGAGAGGTGAGGTCATGTTTCAAATGGTGTGTGGAGGTGGTGGTGGTGGTGGTGGTGGTGGTGGTGGTGGGGGAGGTGGTGGTGGTGGTGGTGGTGGTGGTGGTGGAGGTGGGGGAGGTGGGGGGTGGTGGTGGTGGTGGACGTTCCTTGCCTCTCTCTCTCACCTCCCAACGTTGGCGTGAACATAAGGAAATCTCATGGAGCTCATATGAAACCTGAGCACCCAATTATACACTGGGGTTGGGCTGGGGTGGTGGAGGTGGTGGTGGTGATTGTGGTGATTGTGGTGATTGTGTTAGCAGACGTGGTGGTGGTAGTGATGGTGTTGGAGGTGGTGGTGGTATGATGGTGGTGCAGGTAGTGGTGGGGATGAAGGAGGTGGGGGTCATGCTGGTGGTGGAGATGTTGCTCATGGTGGAGGTGGAGGTGTGATGGTGGTGGAGGTGGAGGTGTGATGTGGTTGTAGTGGTCATGGTGGTGGAGGAGGTGGTGGTGGTGGTGGAGGTGGGGTAGACCTGGGGTTGTAGGGGTGGCTGCATCTTCACAGCAGTTCTAACTCAATGTGTCACGTACACATGTTATACATTTAGGCCAGCGAGCTGCAGCGTCATGAGCCAAACATGATCTGCTACCTCAAGGAGATCATGTGACTGGAGCCTGACTAGAAGGAACTGGCTGTCGTTTACTCCCCACTGTAGACTCCACTAAGTCTAGCTCATGTCAAGGGTTAGGCTAGGCGGCTAGGCTAGGCCCGGAGTGATTCTGTCCAGATGTCAGTTTAGAGGTGGTAATCAAAGGGGGGAGTTGTAGGGTGATGGGGTGGGTATTATGGGGTACTTGATACCCTGGCACGCTGTAGGGTTCAGACAGAAGCGGTGGTAGTCCGGGTATAGAAAGCTGCAGGGGTATTTACAGACCACTCCAAGGTGATCCAGGGATCGGATGACATTCCACCAATCATAACCCGCTTCTTATGATGCTTTCCCCTGATTGGCTGGGCTGCCTTCACCTCCCTCTCTTCCTCGCCCTCTCTCTCGCTTCTTCGCCTTCTCTCTCTCTCTACTGCTCTACCTCCCTCTCATTCTCTGCCTCCTCCTCTGTAAATTCTCTCTCTCTCTCTCTCTCTCTCTCTCTCTCTCTCTCTCTCTCTCTCTCTCTCTCTCTCTCTCTCTCTCTCTCTCTCTCTCTCTCTCTCTCTCTCTCTCTCTCTCTCTCTCTCTCTCTCTCTCTCTCTCTCTCTCTCTCTCTCTCTCTCTCTCTCTCTCTAATTCCATTCAAAGGGCTTTATTGGCATGGGAAACTAGGAATACATTCACACTGCCGAAGTACAAAAATGTAAAATATATCTCTGTCGCACTCTGTCCAGCTGTTGTTTTAGAAACGTTTTATCATTGCACAAATATCGATTGTATGCCTTCACTGTTCTCAGCCTGACTCGTAACTTTGGATAAACCGGTCTGCTAAATGAAGTGTTCAGACAGAGAAGAGAGGATATGGAGGACAAATTAAAGTAATGAACAACAAATAATTCGATTATAATTAGAGAGAGAGAAAGAGAGAGAGTGAGAGCGAGAGAGAGGAAGAGCGAGAGCGAGAGCGAGAGCGAAAACAAGACGGTGTGTACAAAGAGGACGAGATCCCCCAACAGCAAAAAGGGAATACTATGAACGATTTGAGCGCACGTAAACACTGAAAGCATCTTGAAGGCGTTTACCTGCGTTCTGCAGCACGTCTGAGTACCCATCCTGACCGACCTGGGGGAGGAAAGAGTGATCAGAGCTACAGGAGAGAGACTACTACCCCCCCCCCCCCACACACACACACACACACTGTGACACCAGGTAGCGGGATTGCACAGCAGAAGACATGTAGCCCCAACTCATAATGCTACACACTGCGATACAACCCTATCTATTGTAACATGGGGTGTCTAAATAGTCACTCATGAATTCTGACTAGTACATGATGTGGTATGTACGTTTTGCAGTGTTTTGTACAGTTCTCTGTATCCGCTGAAGGCTCTAACTCTAAAGGGACTGGTAAACCGATAAGGACTTAGTCTATGGATCAACCATCACCACATGTATATTTTTGGTATTTTGTACAGTAATCTGTATCCGCTGAATACTCCCAACTCTACAGGGAACGATGAACTGATAAAAAGTTACATTCTATGGATCAACACTCACATCTCAGGTTACAACACAAAATCGGTCATCATTCATTCGTTTCTGATTAATGTTTCCACAGCTTCCTCTCCCTCTGCTTCTTATTTCCTTTCCGTCCACATCTGTCCCGTACGGCCACCATACAGTAGAGGGAGAGATCCCGCCGTGTCTAACATGTAACAGCGCATCTCCACTGCGCAAACGATGAAGTCATGGAAAACATAGCACGAGAGTTTTGAAGACCTTTAGCGTGATCTGTTAGTGGGGTCCATGGACTGTGCTAACGGTTGGGACTTCTGATGGGCTTTTATAGGCCAAACGGAACCGTTAAACACTTGAATGGGCCTCATGCCTCTGTGGCAAGAATCCTCTTAATGGGTTAGTAGCGGGCTCCTGTAATTAATCGTCCAATCAATGACGCTGGCTGCGTTCAATGGAGGGCGACCTCTCCTAAAAAATAATCGATCTCTCTCTATGTGGCGGTATATAAGCAGTGACAATTTAACCTGCTCCCGGATCAAAGCCGAAGCATTTTGCAGATAATGAAACACGAACTCCATCACCCCCGCGCTGAATGTTTTTACGACATTACGCTGGCTGGAGTGCCTTCCATGCGTGTGCGTGCGTGCGTGCGTGCGTGGGAAAAAAAAGTTTATGTGATTGCGCGTTCCGTGGAAGCGGCAGCATTTTATCTGCTTTGGGCTGCATAATAATGGCTGTGTCAGGATGCGAGACGACCCCAGAGGGGAGATCATTTGAACAGCAGCAGCCCGTGTTCTCACGAGACGACACGCAGCAGCTATCACGGAAAAGGGTTCGAGGCGCGCCACGCAACAACCGCTTCACGGGCGACGCGCTTTGGGGATACAATATTCGAATTTTAGACCCATCAATTTACCTTTAAATTGGAAAGTCGAATTGGCTTGGTTATTGAATCAGTTTAATAAATAAAAGTAGCCTATTTTAACCAAATGAAATCATTTGAACCAAAGGTGAATGCATGCATTAATGGCCAACTTCATCGTTATCATGTGTCGGTCTATAAGTGATCGCCACGGGCTGCGTGTCTCCCTGCAGGGTACAACTTGAAGGTGCGGTAATATATATGGCAATAGGATTCAAAGCCAGATTTACCAACGACATTTAAACAAGAATGATCCACATCCCGTCTATAAGTAGGGCGCGTTCCAACATTTGGATCAGGCTTTCCTTACACACAACATGAGTATCACTGCGAGTGTTTCGTTGCGTTTCACGGAGCCGTTAACTGGTGTGATTTAAATATCAGACAGCGGTCCCAGATACTTTGGCTACGGTGTTCTTACATACGCATGGGATCGTAATGTCCTTATAGCGAGCCTCCTCGTGCCAAAAGCCTAACGTCCACATTCCTTACCTTTCCGGTGACCGTGCACAGCAGACAGCAGCACGCGAGGAAACTCTGCAGCCGCCACCGCGGAGAGAACACGGGTATCGAGGTCTTCATGTCCGTGGTCTCGTGGTGGAGGGTAGGCTACCCTGCTGGCTCAGGGCTGCTCGCCCGGGGAGCACGCTTCGTCCATCGCAGTCGTCCGGGGTCGAGATCGATACCAGGGGGCTGTTAGTAGAACGAGTGAACGATTCGCTCCGTCTGTTGTCTCTTCGTTGCGCGAGGCGCAGAACGCGTTGTATCCCGCTGCGAGTTTACAGTCATAAAGTTGGAGGGAACAGAGTCATGTTTAAGATCTGCGTAAATGCGCTTTTCTTACCCTCGTCCCCGAGGGTAAGAGGAACCCGCCACTGCTCCGAGGACAGAGAGTTTATGGTCTGTTCCCAGATACACCAAACAGACACACACACACACACACACACACAACCGGGATGTCTGGCGCTGGTGCGTCTTGCGCTTGAGGGCGGCGTTTATAGCGCACACACACGCGCTTAAAGAAGAGATCCAAATAAACACTATACTTCCACTAGGCGGACACACCTCTGATAAAGTTTATAGACGTCTACAGATGGTGAACGGGAGTGTTCGTCTAAGAGCCACAAAAAACTCCCCCGATCATTCACTGATCAATGTGCGTAAAGGCACAGAAATGCGCAACTCCGTGTTAGAAAACGCGCAATGCAACGACACACATGTAAAGACCCCGCTGTGCAGAACCATGACCGTGTCTGTCTGTGGTGGGAACTGAAAACATATTCCTCCCGTGTCAATCAGCCGGTAACGCGGCCCGCCTTCAAAGATTAACCGAACGCAAGGACAGGCCACGCCCTCAGACAACCAGAAACAACAAACACGCCCAATAATGACGGATTTGGTTCAAAGGTCGTCATTAAGGCTTCGACTTATCTTTCCCCTGCTGATAAGGCTTTAAGGCTGGGTTGTTAATGAGCAAGTTCAGAGGCATCGGGTTGTTTTTCTTGGCAACCTGTCTGAGGCAACGTCACAAAGATGATATGATCTCTGCAAAGAACCGGGGACTGGGAGAAAGTACTGGTGGACTGGGAGTAATGTGCGATCCAGACAAATCCAGACAAGAGAAAGAGTCCTTTAGACCCAGACCCCATTCACACAGCTGAGTATTCCCAGCAGGTTTTCGTAACAAGACGTCAAACGAGGCACCAACCCGACTAGGAAAGCCGTCATGGTCCCTGCCCCGCCAGGAACCGCACCGTCGTGGCGTCCGGGATCGAGTATTTCGGAAAGTGTTAGTTCAAGTAAATATAGACACATTTTTCTGCTCCTGCCCGTGGACTCAAGACGTGTCCTGGCAACCGCGGGTTTACGAGCAGCAGATCACGTGGGTCAGCCGCGGAAATGGCGCGGAATATTTCCACCATGCACTTGACACCCCGTCATACCTCGAGCCCGGGTCAGCCGGGGTCAAACCCTGGACATTCTGGACGCCAGGGTAGCCGTACGCCGCGTTGCGTGCTCTTCAGAGTGGCAACACGCACGCTCTCCCACACGCAGATTCTATATTCAGCCTTCACACAAAGGTCATTTTTGTATGCCATTATTATTATTATTTTTGTCCGTAAATCAATAACGTACAAACTTCAGGGACTCCATAGTTTCCATAGTTCACTTTTTTGTCTGCTTCAACGCCACAACACGCCCCGCAGCAGACGAAAGAGCAGGGTTGGGCCGCGTTTCCGAAAAGCTTTTGTGGAGGGGACTCGCCGAGAGACGGGCCGGGTCCGGTCCACACAGCTGGGGGGCCTAATGAGGTCTGGGCTGGACGAGGGAGACGCCCGGGCTGGAGCACGTCTCCTGAGCAGCGGACCAAACACCTCCCTCTGCTCCCGTGGAGAACCACACAGCACTTCACAACTAAGCAGTGACCAGGTCGGCAGAAAGGTTCAAGTCGTTCATAAAAAGCCATTCACTACTGAAACACAAAGCATCTTAAGAAAGTAGCAATGTCAGAGCAACACGGCTTGGGTCGAACAATCCCCACGTTCCAAAAGCGAGAGGACGGACCCCCCCCCCCCCCCGGAGGCCAGGCCAGCTCCACCGCAAGTCACTGTGGATAAAAGCGTCCTAAAACAAGTCAGTCGAGACACAGAACGTATCTTCAGGAGACTTCCAGTAAGCAGAGGGGATTCCAGGGCGCATTCATCACCCACACACAGCTCCCGTCTCCTGATGAAACGAGATTAACCAGTAAGTAACCACCAGAATGCACCAGGACAACCGTGTGATCATGTTGGAGGGATGTGTCCATCGCCTGAAGAGCTCATGTTACATGGAGATGAGAAGAAGCCATTAAGGAACGCTCCATCCTCTAGTTTACGGCGAAGGTAACCGAGAGAGTGGTACATAAGTAACCAGTCCACTAAACGTAACCCTACCGGTCAACCAACTAGATCTCTGAACCCTTTCTACCAAGCAGTCCTCTAGCCCGATCACGCTCACCGTTTAATGCTACAAAAGACAAAACAAGCACTTTACGTTTTACCAGAGGTGAGGAACACAGAACAAGGAGTGCATTTATTCTGCATCTGAAGCCCAACTATCAAGAGTAAAATGTACATCCATAAGCCACCATGGTTAGTGTCATGACGCGTTATAATAACTGTTGATGGATACTTTATTGAACAAGAAAGACATAAATACATACTAGATCAATGTTGAGCTTAACATTTTGTTTATTTCCTGCTTCAAGTGGCCAAGGCCACTTCATACAAGCCTAAAGGAGAATGTTTTAAAGTTAGTTGATGAATGGTCACTTTTTTCTTCTTCATAAAAGTTCAACATCAACTCAGTCACAGTCCGTTGATCGATGGTCACTTTTCTCATGACTCATCACGGCCACAGCCAATCACCTGTGGAGCCTCTGGACGGTGACCAATTAGAATCCAGGATTCCTTGGAAGGAAGGTTCCATCCCAGACATGAATCATTTACCAGCCTGAGCTGCTCCACCTCTGTGTGGTGGTAGGGTTTCTCTTGAGGAGGGTGGAGCTTCTCCACCTCTGTGTGGTGGTAGGGTTTCTCTTCAGGAGGGTGGAGCTGCTCCACCTCTGTGTGGTGTTAGGGTTTCTCTTCAGGAGGGTGGAGCTGCTCCACCTCTGTGTGGTGGTAGGGTTTCTCTTGAGGAGGGTGGAGCTTCTCCACCTCTGTGTGGTGGTAGGGTTTATCTTGAGGAGGGTGGAGCTTCTCCACCTCTGTGTGGTGGTAGGGTTTCTCTTCAGGAGGGTGGAGCTGCTCCACCTCTGTGTGGTGGTAGGGTTTCTCTTCAGGAGGGTGGAGCTGCTCCAGCTCTGTGTGGTGTTAGGGTTTCTCTTCAGGAGGGTGGAGCTGCTCCACCTCTGTGTGGTGTTAGGGTTTCTCTTCAGGAGGGTGGAGCTTCTCCACCTTGGTGTTTTGATTGGGGATTCTCTTGAGGAGGGTGGAGCTTCTCCACCTCTGTGTGGTGGTAGGGTTTCTCTTCAGGAGGGTGGAGCTGCTCCACCTCTGTGTGGTGGTAGGGTATCTCTTCAGGAGGTTGTAGCTGCTCCACCTTGGTGTTTTGGTTGGGGATTCTCTTCAGGAGGGTGTAGCTGCTACACCTCCGTGCAGTGGTTGGGGTACCTCTTCAGGAAGGTGTAGCTGCTACACCTCCGTGGGTGGTTGGAGTACCTCCTGGAGAGGGTGGAGCTGCTAGACCTCCGTGCGGTGGTTGGGGTACCTCTTCAGGAGGGTGGAGCTGCTACACCTCCGTGCGGTGGTTGGGGTACCTCCTGAGGAGGGTGGAGCTGCTACACCTCCGTGCGGTGGTTGGGGTACCTCCTGAGGAGGGTGGAGCTGCTACACCTCCGTGCGGTGGTTGGGGTACCTCTTCAGGAGGGCGGTGGCTTGTTTCGGGGGCAGTCGTCCCCCCTGCATCTTGCTCTGAGAGGCCCTGGCCTTCGTCTCCAACTGCAACACAGAGAGTTCGCCGATTCATTCATTCACTTTGTGGCTTAAGAGTCGACACAACATTGAACCCGAGCTGGGCTAAATGATCCCATCCTACATACCAGTGATCTGTGTGTGTTTAGCCCTTCATCCCAGTAGCGGCCTCAAAGGGCTTCACATTTCACGACGCCCCTAACCTCGAACTCCTCGAAACGGATGTGCAAGAACTCCTACTTTTCACAGCTCTGACGTCATAGTAATGATAACACATTGTATTGATATAGCACCTCTTGTTGTACGGGACAGTCCCAAGGTGCTAACCAGAGCGGTAACACAATACAACAGACAGCAAGGAGATGCTAGGCCGGCTTACCTAAAAGGGTGAATGCAAAATACAAGTGTTTAGTTCACAGTACACTACGCACAGTTCATAAATACACACAATGTACTGTACACAGTACAGGATGGTCTTCAGGCTTTTGACTTTCACAGTCCAGCCACTCCAAGCACCACCCAAGGAACACATGTCCCACATTCTTTGCACATCGCTTCCTTTTTCCGCTGGAAGTCACAAACTGAACGTCGTTAGATGTGAACGTTCCATGCCGTTCGATGAGCCCACTGCTTGGATTTGAATCCTGCCCACCCAATGGAATCCACGGGAACCAATCGCATCAGCCAATCACAGATGAGACCATGAGCGATGCACAGAGAAGCCAACCAACCAATGGACATTTCTTCCCAGGACCCCACCCTCTCACTAACAAAAACAACATTACCGTTAGCATAACAACTCAATCACTACAGCTAACAATAGAAATCAAACCCACAATCAGAGCTAGCTTAATGGAGGCATTAGCTAAACCTGCAGGAAAACCTCACAGGAAACAGCTCATGGGAACGAGCGGTAGAGAGACATATAGAGAGAGAGAGAGGTGAGAGAGAGAGGGAGTTTTGTTGTGACTTCTCCTTGACCAGGAAACGACTGAGATTATGTTGTTTATCCTAATTAGCCACCCCCCAATCCCATAACATGTCCAACAAAGACCACAGCAGAGCTAGCTCTGTTGAGCTAGTTCTGTTGAACGACAGAGCTAACTAGCTTTGTTGAGCTAGCTTTGTTGAGCTAGTTCTGTTGAGCTAGTTCTGTTGAACAACAGAGCTAACTAGCTTTGTTGAGCTAGCTCTGTTGAGCTAGTTCTGTTGACCTAGTTCTGTTGAACAACAGAGCTAACTAGCTTTGTTGAGCTAGCTTTGTTGCGCTAGCTCTGTTGAGCTAGTTCTGTTGAACAACAGAGCTAACTAGCTTTGTTGAGCTAGCTTTGTTGCGCTAGCTCTGTTGAGCTAGTTCTGTTGAACGACAGAGCTAACTAGCTTTGTTGAGCTAGCTTTGTTGCGCTAGCTCTGTTGCGCTAGCTCTTCTTCTGCCTGCATCGAATAGACGGCAGAGATCTCCGCGGGTCTCCCTCTACGCCTGCGCCCTTTCACTGACTCAGCGTCACCCGGCGACATTTATCATTTGACGACATGTTGTGCGAATGAACACGTACATGCGCGTCCGCATCTAGACTGGTCCTGGATGAACCAGAGAGAGGGGCCGCCTGTCGACCTGACCTGTGGGGGGGGGGGTAGGCGACGCAGGTCCGCGCAGACGGACATACCTGGGCTTTTTCCACACACGTGTAGAAGGTCCTCATCTCGCCGGGGCAGAGCGCATCCACGAAGTTGTTCTGCTTCCAGCACGCCATCATGGTGGTCATCTCCGTGATGCACGTGGCCTCTGGGGGGGGGGGGGGGGGGGGGGGGGGGGTAGGGTCAGAAGACAAAGGTCAAGGTTCACCGTGTTGCCCAGCTGAGGGACGAAAGGAGACGAAGTCACGCTCGTTTCCAAAGTGACGAGCTCTCTGAAATGACGCAAGTCATTGCATCGCCAAGTTGATTAAACCAGTCCATCGCACGGACAGCTGCGTGGGACTGCCCCCCCCACC
>JACYXH010000491.1:665000-670000 GCA_026745465.1 Lota lota | reverse complement strand
CTGCATGTGTGTGTATGTGTGTGTGTGTGTGTGGGGGGGGGGGTGTTCATGTATGCGGGCCATTGGGTGATGGGAGTCCTTAGGGGGTTAGGGACCCCCTACTGTCTGCTACACAACCCCAGCTGTTTAGACACACACACCCAGACAGAGGGAGGGAGTGAGGGGAGGGAGGGAGGGGAGGATGGAGGGAGAGATTGATGGAGGGAGGGGAGGGGAGGAGGAGGAGAGATGAAGAGAGGGAAGAAGAGAGGGGAGGAAAGATAGAGAGGGACAGAAGGAGGAGGGGTGATGAAGAGGGAGAGAGGGAGGTAGGGGGGAGGAGGAGAGATGAAGAAAGGGAGGGAAGAAGGGGAGGAGAGATAAAGAGAGAGGGAGAGAGGAGGAGGGATGAAAAGAGTGTGAGAGTGAGGAGGAGGAGAGTAGAAGATAGTGAGGGAGAGAGGGAGAGAGGGAGGGAGGGGAGGAGAGGGAGGAGGAGAGTGCTGTCGGGCGTGCGGAGTTCAAGTGCTGTGGGCATCAGAGAGCGAGGGATGTCTGGCAGACTGAATAGATTAGCTCAGAGAAAAGCTATTAGCTAATGAACCCTCTGTCTGGAACAGACACGCAATGCACTCTGGGGATTACCTCTCCACTAGTCACCACGCCTAGAGCCTCCCCCCGATGGTTTCTCCCCCTGCACTTTTGATAGAAATATGGTACATCATAATTAGCATATGTTGTGAAACACACAAACACAGATGCATGCACGCCTGCACACACACACACACACACACACACACACACACACACACACACACACACAATCATTATATCCTAGAATTTGGAAGTTTGTCCATTACTAATTGAATGTCCTGGCAGCCAAGCCTTACATTATCTCTGGCAAGATGAGCCATGTCTTCAATCTCTAAATATTCAGTTTTGACAAGCACGAGCTAAGTGCTGGCCCCTCGATGGTGTTTACATGTCAGCCTGCGCCATGAAAACAGCAACATCCCAACGGTGTTACAATAAAACATTCAGCGCTTATCCGGATCGCACAGGAATACTCAACGTCTTTAAACTAATTCCCTGTTCCGGTTGCTGACTGTTGTTGACTTTTCCCTTGTGAAGCACTTTGTATTCCTTTTGTGCTTGGAAAGCTCTCTGCTAATAAAGTTTGATTGGATTTTGGAGATGTTCTGCGATGAGGGTTTTTAAATGGCGGTTATTGAGCGGCCAATCAGATGGCTGTTCTTCGTGATGTCATCGCGGTGGTGTTGTTGTATCGGGGCGCGTTGCAACCCAGCATTTCGAAGAGGGACGCATACCTCTTCCAAGTCGGTTAACCAATTACTGCCAGACAGCCAAACCTCTGTCCAATTGGTTCGTCCACAAATGGCCTTCAGGGGGTTATGATCAAAGGGTTGTTGTTGGATGTTTCACATTAACGAGGAGGAAAAGGTTTAGAGAGGAATTTGAAAGCTGGGGACTGGATGGTAGGCATGGAAGGGTGTGAGGAAGATATGGGGGGGGGGGGGGGGGTCTCTAGTGAGAGATAGTAGAGATCTCCAGTGCGACAACACAGCATCTAGTGAGAGATAGTAGAGATCTCTAGTGTGACAACACAGCATCTAGTGAGAGATAGTAGAGATCTCTAGTGTGACAACACAGCATCTAGTGAGAGATAGTAGAGATCTCCAGTGCGACAACACAGCATCTAGTGAGAGATAGTGGAGATCTCCAGTGCGACAACATAGCATCAAGCTTACAGTACGCCTCAACCTCAATGTCTCCCACCTCACGCAGGATTTGCTCATACACGGTCTCTGAAAACAATGACATAATGCTTGTTTTAGTGAGGATCACAACAACGTTGTGTGTTTATTTGAATTAGGTGGGATTCGCGTGTTTGTTTTTCACATATGAGAGTTAAAATGGTGGCAAACATGAGCTGCAACGACGTCGAATAAATATGAATCCACAACCAGTGACTCCATGTGTCAACCCACGACCTCTGACCTCTGAGTAGGCTGCTGTTTAAACCAGTGTCTCCAAACATCCGGGTGGGGACCCCATAGGAGGTTACCTGATATGCAGATGGGGTTACTGGTATAAACTAATAGTGTTCAGGACTGAATGAGGCTCATCCAACACCTATTACCATGGACAAAGTCTAGGAGGTCTTGTGTCCAGAGCTGGGGTCTAACCACAGAATATGTGTAATTATTCAGAAATAACACCGGTCTAATTCAACACACCTGTGGGGTTTTTGGTCGGGGGGGGGGGGGGGGGGGGACGGACATCTAAGCTATATGAAGACGTGATATCACTAAATAACCAGAAAAATAACCAGCGCTCACTGCTGTCACGCAAACATTACAGCAGAAATGCACTCAAGGGTTCGACTATTTTCTAGGTTCTTTGGCTCTCTCTAGCGGTGAGGTGTCGCCATCGCAACATTTACACAATAAAAATGAACCCAGAAATAGAAAAATTTACCCAGAAATAGTAGTGAAAACTGTGCACTCGTCGCTATTTATGGTATTTTAACTACAGTTAAGAACGGCATGGAATGAGGTCTTTGGGTGCTGCTGTATGGAGCTAATATCGCCTGATGAGCTTCGAGAAGATTTTGGATTTAGAGCGTATAACGACCGGCCAGACATAATACTAATTTATCTTAGTTTCCGTGTGTGTGCGTGTGTGTGTTTCAGACTGGGTGGGAGAGAGAAAGAGCGAGAGTTTACCTAGGACTACACAGTCAATATTTACATTTTTCAAAGTAAATACATTTTTAATGAAAGCGACCAGGTACCCATAATAACCGCAATTATTACCAACCGTGAAACATTCCGATAGAGAGACAGAGAGAGACAGAGACAGAGACAGAGACAGAGAGAGAGAGAGAGAGAGAGAGAGAGAGAGAGAGAGAGAGAGAGAGAGAGAGAGAGAGAGAGAGAGAGAGAGAGCGTAGCGCTGGGGTACGCTTGGTCCTTAAGGGGAGGGTGTATACCCTACCCACGCACACACTGAGCAGAGCCGTCAGATAGCCGGGGAGAGAGGAGAGAGGCCATGGCAGACTCCGGTGAGTAGCATCACATCACACATCTGACAGGTGACATAAATACATCCACGCACACGGACTGGTTAGGGTCCTTACGTAATAGGGCGTTTATTATGATTCGTATAATAAGTGGGAGCGTGCGTGTGCGCGTTCCGGGGAGCGTAGCTGTCATTTGCTAGCGTGTGGCAGTGGTCAGATCCCAGTGGTCAGATCCCAGTGGTCAGATCCCAGTGATTCACATGGCAGAACATAGAGCAGAAAAACAGGACGCCGCAGAAAGAGAGCTGCTGCAGAGTGAAAGCGGCCCTAAATAAGAGATGCATCGGGAACATGTTTGCATGTAGTATACACGTCTGCCGTGGCGGTGGGCATCTGAATCATCATGATTCGTGATACGGGGCTAACGGTTCAATGTGTAAAGCTACGGTACAATTATTATATTAACAGATATTTCCAATTGTAATGTTGAATGTATTTTTATTTTATTTTAAATGGACCTATACTAAATACACATAGGTCTACTCAAACAGGCCACTATAAATACGTATATGGGTATTGTAGTACAATATGGGTAGGTTGACATTAAATACATTAATGATTGCTATAAAAGGCCTGAGCAGACCCACCCGAGGAGAGGTACATGCACGGTAGTGATCTATTTCCATTCGACTTACTGGGATTAGTTGAACAGATTACGTTCTTCTCTCTCTCTCACGCAGTGTCTTACTTCACTCTATCCATCCATCTTAATTCATCTATCTATTCAGAGTATTGCATCTCTTCTCATTTTCAAATAGCTAGCCAACAAGTAAATAGCTAGCTGAATAGCTAACTAACTTGTATAACAAGTACAACAACAGTATACAGTTGTTGTACTTGTTACACACTATCACCACAACAACAGTGAACATTAGAGTGGCGGGTTGGATTCTGAGGTCAAGGCTGAACCTGAAGGGTTGGGGGGGCTAACCCCCCCCCCCCCCCCCCCCCCTCCCCCACCCCCACCCCCACCTGCTCCTTAATGACAAGGATCTGAACTCAGTGGATGTTTTTTGGGGATAAAAGTGTCTGCTAAATTGCCAAATAAGATAACAGTACAATAACAGTAGAGTGACAGTGGATTAAGAAAAAGATTGTTAAAAAGATTGCAATAGATGTTGTGGTCATTGCATAGTAAAACAATAACACAACTTAGTTTGTGTGGAGTGGATACACCACCTAGCAGCAGAACAACATATGCGACTAGTATAACTTTAGGAAAACAGTTATACTGCGCTGTTACACTATGCAGTTGTACTATGCTGCTAGTATAACTGTACGATAACAGTAACACAGTAGAATAACAGTAGAATACCAGTATTGTAGAACAGTTCAATAACAGTAGAATAATAGTACAACAACAGATAGCAGAATGACAGTAGAATAACAGTATAACTACAACATAATATTATTACAACATCAGCATCACAACAGTACAACAACATTAAAATAACAACACAACATCAGCATCACAACAGTACAACAACATTAAAATAACAACACAACATCAGCATCACAACAGTAGAACAACATTAGAAGAACAGTAGAACATCAGCATCACAACAGTACAACAACATTAAAATAACAACACAACATCAGCATCACAACAGTACAACAACATTAAAATAACAACACAACATCAGCATCACAACAGTACAACAACATTAAAATAACAACACAGCATCAGCATCACAACAGTACAACAACATTAAAATAACAACACAACATCAGCATCACAACAGTACAACAACAGAAGAAGAAGAGCACAACATCAGCATCACAACAGTACAACAACATTAAAATAACAACACAACATCAGCATCACAACAGTACAACAACATTAAAATAACAACACAACATCAGCATCACAACAGTACAACAACATTAAAATAACAACACAACATCAGCATCACAACAG
>JACYXH010000491.1:652500-655000 GCA_026745465.1 Lota lota | reverse complement strand
AGTCGAGAAACACGGCGACTGACCCAACCACAATATATTATTGTCACCTGATCCAGACCGTAACTGTAGAGTGTCTATCCACCTGATGATCCAGACAGTAACTGTAGAGTGTCTATCCAGCTGATCCACACAGTAACTGTAGAGTGTCTATCCACCTGATCCAGACTGTAACTGTAGAGTGTCTATCCACCTGATCCAGACCGTAACTGTAGAGTGTCTATCCACCTGATGATCCAGACAGTAACTGTAGAGTGTCTATCCACCTAATGATCCAGACAGTAACTGTAGAGTGTCTATCCACCTGATCCAGACCGTAACTGTAGAGTGTCTATCCACCTGATCCAGACCGTAACTGTAGAGTGTCTATCCACCTGATGATCCAGACAGTAACTGTAGAGTGCCTATCCATCTGACTCAGACAGTAACTGTAGAGTGTCTTTCCACCTGATGATCCAGACAGTAACTGTAGAGTGTCTATCCATCTGATCCAGACAGTAACTGTAGAGTGTCTATCCATCTGATCCAGACAGTAACTGTAGAGTGCCTATCCATCTGATCCAGACAGTAACTGTGTGAAGATGCTGGAGCGAGGGGTGGTTCCCCACATCCTGAACCTGCTGGAGCAGCACGTGGACGAGGGAGATGTGTCTGTTCAGCATGCCGGACTGAGTGCGCTCAGAAACCTGGCCATACCTGGTGAGACAAACCATCACAGAGACCGATCAGTAGGACTACCATAATGTTTCAGTCAACTGTGTGGACTCACAGGCACACTGGTACAACTGTTGGTGAATTAAAACATGACAGGACTTTTACTTTGTTAGTCTAGAATATCCCACATACATCCATGGGCCTCTCTCACACACACACACGTGCGCACACACGCACACATACACACTCCACAGCCTCATACACACACACACACACACACACACACACACACACACACACACACACACACACACACACACACACACAATGATGACCTAAGCTCGCCCAGTGTGTTGAAGTGAAACATTGTGGGCGGGGGTGCTTTTACTTTGGTACTCACCAAGTGACCACTTCCTGTGTGCGTCAGCCTCCAACAAGGTGCGGATGCTGGAGGACGGCGTGACGGAGAGGATCAAGACGCTGCTACGCTCCGACATGCCGCCCGTCCAGTTCAAGCTGCTGGGGACCCTGCGCATGATGGTGGACGGACAGGGTGGGCCGCGCGGCGTGGGTGGTGCTGTGTGTTACTGTGGGTGGTGCTGTGTGTTACTGTGGGTGGTGCTGTGGGTTACTGTGTGTTACTGTGGGTGGTGCTGTGTGTTACTGTGGGTGGTGCTGTGGGTTACTGTGTGTTACTGTGGGTGGTGCTGTGTGTTACTGTGGGTGGTGCTGTGTGTTACTGTGGGTGGTGCTGTGGGTTACTGTGGGTGGTGCTGTGTGTTACTGTGGGTGGTGCTGTGGGTTACTGTGGGTGGTGCTGTGTGTTACTGTGGGTGGTGCTGTGGGTTACTGTGTGTTACTGTGGGTGGTGCTGTGTGTTACTGTGGGTGGTGCTGTGGGTTACTGTGGGTGGTGCTGTGTGTTACTGTGGGTGGTGCTGTGGGTTACTGTGTGTTACTGTGGGTGGTGCTGTGGGTTACTGTGGGTGGTGCTGTGGGTTACTGTGGGTGTTAGTGTGTGTTACTGTAGGTGGTGCTGTGTGTTACTGTGGGTGGTGCTGTGTGTTACTGTGGGTGGTGCTGTGGGTTACTGTGGGTGGTGCTGTGGGTTACTGTGGGTGTTAGTGTGTGTTACTGTAGGTGGTGCTGTGTGTTACTGTGGGTGGTGCTGTGTGTTACTGTGGGTGGTGCTGTGTGTTACTGTGGGTGGTGCTGTGGGTTACTGTGGGTGTTAGTGTGTGTTACTGTAGGTGGTGCTGTGTGTTACTGTGGGTGGTGCTGTGTGTTACTGTGGGTGGTGCTGTGTGTTACTGTGGGTAGTGCTGTGGGTGGTGCTGTGGGTTACTGTGGGTGGTGCTGTGTGTTACTGTGGGTGGTGCTGTGGGTTACTGTGGGTGTGTTAGTGTGTGTTACTGTGTGTGTTAGTGTGGGTGTTACTGTGGGTGGGTGTTAGTGTGTGTTACTATGTGTGTTACTGTGGGTGGCTGTTAGTGTGTATGTTTGTGTGTGTGTGTGTTTGTGTGTGTGTTACTGTGTGTGTGTATTGGTGAGTATTTTCTGAGTATTTGTTGTGTGTGTGTGCAGTAAGTGTGTGTGTGTTGTAGTAACGGTGTGTGTGTTGTCATAGTAACGTGTTGTGATAGTTAGATCCCTAGGTGACAGGCCTCTGTTTACCTTACCTGGGGTGTTGAGCTGGTCTCTGCTTCTTCTCTGTCTTTGTGTTCTGAAAACGGTTCCTTCAAGCAGCTTCTGCCAGGCGCCATTTTAAATATTTGTTCTTAATTACTTGCCTGGTTGATTAAAGGTGTGTGTGTGTGTGTGTGTACTCTATGTGTGTGTGTGTGCGTGTG
>JACYXH010000491.1:632500-647500 GCA_026745465.1 Lota lota | reverse complement strand
CAATGTATTCAAATAAGATAAGACTCCCGGTGTTCTTCCACAATAAATGCCCGTGAAATAAATACTATAACCTTGTATAATTTATATAGCATTTCGTTGAGACCCTTATTTTGAAGAGAACGTAATTATTCATACCGGACGTACTTTTATTGTGGTGCCCAACATCCTTGCTGTCAGTTTATAATTTGCATTACATCTACGCTGCACATGGAAGATGTCGTCCCCTTTTATGAAAACATTTCGCAGACTGTATGGTTCTACATTTTCTAAATATAAATGCCTCTCTCCGACTGGAGCGGTACCTCGTCCCGGCATCAGAGGACTCATCCAGACCACAACACAAAGTCAGTACCGGTGTTACAAGCCAAATGGTTTCCAAGCTATCTGGTTCCCGATCGCATGCATGTGGCGGGCACGAGCATACGTACCCGGATGAACCAAATGAAGCGGAGCTCAACGTCGGCATATTCGTCAAAATTCCACAAACCTCTCTTTAGTTTGTATGTGTTATATGTCGTTATTCTTGTAAATAGGTATGTCTTACAGAGTTCTACATTAAAGGCACCTCTAACACCCGATTCTATAGTAAAAACGATCACGAGCTGGATTCGATCACACTCTCCGATATAAATTTAAAAATTGCAAGGCACCTGCATTTGTCCCGTACACCACCGAGACATTGTTAAAAAATCAGGTTCATGTAGTGATAATAAGCCACATTACTATTGGGGGAACATTTTGGCTTGGGCTGGTTTAAGACATCTGGTTACCTGTTTTCACAACGTTTTACACTTTCTCTGACAGTCCAGACATACAGCGGCCGACTATAGCAGTTAGATTCACCACTAACTACTAATATGTCACGAACAGTAGTTTGATATTTGAATGCACAATTCACCTGGCTACATTTATATCAGCATATATGAATAGGCGAGCGAACATTTGTTTGTACTTAATGGTTATCATTACTGACAGGCCAAAATGCTCAGCATGGTTTTCAAAATGAGGAATGCACACTGCAGTTCTGGGTGGAGAAAATCTATAGTTATTTTGGTGGAGAACCCAAAATTAAATTACAAAGTCCACATCACCAAACGGAAAATGAAAAACTCCATCAAAACAACAGGTAAAATAATTCCATAAATAGAGAATCAAAATATAAATAACACATTGTAAATGCACCACATGGCAGCAGCTAGGTCAGAGCAGACCTAGATAGTAATCATCAGGTCCAGTCACTTTTTGGCTTGGCTCCCCACAGAACTTCTCTGCAGCCACGCTGCAAGAACATTATGTGTGTTGACTCGGATTTTGTGTTTTTCTTTACATAAATAAAGACATGTCCACCATAAATTGATACAGAAAGGCACAAATTGCTGCAGAAAATTTCACCAGAATGCAGGAAATCAAATGTTTGACGAAATGTTCTCAACCATTTCTTTGGTGGTAAATCAAGAATAGCGGTTTTTTTTTTTGTGTTGTTATGTGATCGAGCCATGGTCAAAGCAAATACGTTTTAATAAAAAATTTCTTGCACAAAAGATTACAGAGGGCGGCAGTGCAACACCCAATACGTCAATTTCAATTTAGACTGCTTTGTCCATTGCAAATGCCAATAATGTTTATAATATGATTACAATTATTATAATTTTTTACGCAGCATGCAGAATATGCGATGCTGCGTGTCATTAAACAAAAACGTAGATCCTACTAGAGACATTATAGACTGCATAATGCAGTGGTTAATCTAACTGTTATAGTCGGCCGCTGTATGTCTGGACTGTCAGAGAAAGTGTAAAAAGTTGTGTAAACAGGTAACCAGATGTCTTAAACCAGCCCAAGCCAAAATGTTCCCCCAATAGTAATGTGGCTTATGATCCCTACACGAAACTGGACTTTTAAGGATGTCTCGGTGGTGTACTGGACAGTTACAGGTGCCCTGCGATTTTTTATTTTATATTGGAGAGTGTGATCGAATCCAGCTCGTGACCGTTTTAATTTTTTTTAATAAGAAGACAAATAATTAATATAATCAGGTGTTAGAGGTGCCTTTAATGTAGAACGCTGTAAGACATACCTATTTACAAGAATAACGACATATAACACATACAAACTAAAGAGAGGTTTGTGGAATTTTGACGAATATGCCGACGTTGAGCTCCGCTTCATTTGGTTCATCCGGGTACGTATGCTCGTGCCCGCCACATGCATGCGATCGGGAACCAGATAGCTTGGAAACCATTTGGCTTGTAACACCGGTACCTGAACTCCGGTCTCCTTCCTTCCTACTGTAACATGTTTTCATCTCCTTTCAGACATACACATATAAACAACGTGCGTAATATTTGCAATTATTGAGACTAAGAGACAATTTGTGTAGTATAATGTCGATCTGAAACCGGTTTCAGTTGTCTATAATAACTACTGGTTATAACTCTTTTATGGCGCTATTACCATACTTTTTGTCCAGACCATTCTGCGTGCTTTCAGTTTTGTTTTCCCAGCCATCCGTCAGTCCTCTTAGCTCCACCTCTCTATCCCTAAACGTCAGTCCTCTTAACTCCACCTCTCTAACCCTAGACTAGTCAGTCCTCTTAGCTCCACCTCTCTAACCCTAGACTAGTCAGTCCTCTTAGCTCCACCTCTCTAACCCTAGACTAGTCAGTCCTCTTAGCTCCACCTCTCTAACCCTAGACTAGTCAGTCCTCTTAACTCCACCTCTCTAACCCTAGACTAGTCAGTCCTCTTAACTCCACCTCTCTAACCCTAGACTAGTCAGTCCTCTTAACTCCACCTCTCTAACCCTAGACTAGTCAGTCCTCTTAACTCCACCTCTCTAACCCTAGACTAGTCAGTCCTCTTAACTCCACCTCTCTAACCCTAGACTAGTCAGTCCTCTTAACTCCACCTCTCTAACCCTAGACTAGTCAGTCCTCTGAGCTCCACCTCCCTAGTGCTGGATACATGGAGGTGATACTTTTTAACTCTCATTGTCATCACGAAGGGGGATTGGACCAACACGGAGGACAAAATAACAAAGTGGTGAATATTTCTTTCTTTACTTTCATATAGATTGGGTCAATTTAGCCTAAACGTTAAATCAACAGATAACAACATTTATCTGGATTGTTTCTTATCGTTTGAACTTCGAAAAAGAACAACAATTATAAATGATCTAATGTGATATTAGGGAAGACATTTCTCACAATGAGGCAAAAGGTCATATGTAAATGTGTTAAGCTGTGTGCGTGTGTGTGTGTGTGTGTGTCTGTGTTTGTGTGTGCATGGGCGTGTGTTTGTGATCTAGATCTGTATTGAGGGCAACATCGCGAGTGGGAAGACGACCTGTCTAGAATACTTCAGCAGAACCAGCAACATAGAGGTAGGACCGGCTCCTGGGGCCCCTTCCATCAGCACCTGGTTTACCCACAGCTGACTGATGAGTCAAATTAAATCAACTGCTGACGTATTCATTCCTACCACCTGCTAGGTCCTAACGGAGCCCATTTCCAAATGGAGGAATGTCCGTGGACACAACCCTCTGGTACGATTCACAGAAACACCTTCAGACATCTCAACATACGGTCAGATAGACAGCATGTTAACATACTGTCAGTTAAACAACATGTTGATATACTGTCAGTTCAACAACATGTTAACATACTGTCAGTTAAACAACATGTTGATATACTGTCAGTTAAACAACATGTTAACATACTGTCAGTTAAACAACATGTTAACATACTGTCAGTTAAACATGTTGACATACTGTCAGTTAAACAACATCTTATCATACTGTCAGTGAACCTGGTTGCAAACATCCCAAACGACCCACTCAGCACAATAGCAGGAGCAAGGGCGACATGCACCTTAATGCAGTAGAGTGGCTAGACTAGGACTAGGCCTCATGTCCTCAGTCCACCTCCTAGCCAGATGCCCTAACAACCACCTGTATCTGAATACACTGTCAATCACTGTAGAGAAGTGAAAATGACTAAATAGTAATACTTATAGTAAACACTCTGATGAGTCAAGTGTCTGCTAAATGACTAAATAGCAAATAATAGCATGGCATACTAAAAGACTACACAATTTGCACAAAGCCACTATTTGTATGAATCTTTTCCTAATACTACCACGAAAACCTGAGTTCCCTTCTTGTTGGTGTGTGTGTGGTCTTAATGTTGGTGTGTGTGTGTGTGTGTGTGGTCTTAATGGTGTGTGTGTGGTCTTAATGTTGGTGTGTGTGTGGTCTTAATGTTGGTGTGTGTGTGTGTGTGTGGTCTTAATGTTGGTGTGTGTGTGTGTGGTGGTCTTGTTGGTGTGTGTGTGGTCTTAATGTTGGTGTGTGTGTGTGGTCTTAATGTTGGTGTGTGTGTGGTCTTAATGTTGTGTGTGTGGTCTTGTTGGTGTGTGTGTGTGGTGGTCTTGTTGGGGTGTGTGTGGTGGTCTTGTTGGTGTGTGTGTGGTGGTCTTGTTGGGGTGTGTGTGGTGGTCTTGTTGGGGTGTGTGTGGTGGTCTTGTTGGGGTGTGTGTGGTGGTCTTGTTGGGGTGTGTGTGTGGTCTTGTTGGGGTGTGTGTGGTGGTCTTGTTGGGGTGTGTGTGGTGGTCTTGTTGGGGTGTGTGTGGTGGTCTTGTTGGTGTGTGTGTGTGTTGCAGGATCTGATGTACCAGGATCCAGCCCGCTGGGGTCTCACCATGCAGACGTATGTCCAGCTAACCATGATGGAGAGACACCTGAACCCCACGGTAGGCTCACCACACACCTGAACCCCACCTGAACCCCACCTGAACCCCACGGTAGGCTCACTACACACCTGAACCCCACCTGAACCCCACCTGAACCCCACCTGAACCCCACGGTAGGCTCACCACACACCTGAACCCCACCTGAACCCCACCTGAACCCCACGGTAGGCTCACCACACACCTGAACCCCACCTGAACCCCACCTGAACCCCACGGTAGGCTCACCACACACCTGAACCCCACCTGAACCCCACCTGAACCCCACGGTAGGCTCACCACACACCTGAGGTTGAATACTCTTAAATACACTTAAACTGAAGTGTTGTTTTTCGACTCTGTCCAAGGCAGGTCCAGTTTGCATGATGGAGAGGTCCATCTTCAGCGCCAAGTACATCTTTGTGGAGAACCTGTACAGAAGGTACTGACGACCCAGACGGCTGTGTAGAAACAAGCACTGCACACCTGCTGAAGCTAAATTCATCCATCAGTCTAGGGAACACTTTTGTTTGTTAAATCCACGAATTAAAAACACACCGGTGATTCCCTTTCACATTACATTGTGAAAAATGTCATGTTTGATTGTGGTCGAATTGTAGTCCAAAATGGCAGCTGTCTCAAACGCAAACTTATCACGTAGTTTCATGGTGTGGTGAATAAGTACTTTGCGTACAAAGGCAGATTGTTAAATTTGAACATTTAAGCCCGTTTCACATTGTAAAGATCGTAAAGTATGTGGTCAGGGGTTTCCTTACTTCTCGATGACTGATATGTTAAAGTCGCCACCTGGTGGATGACATCAGTATTACAGCCACATTGCTGCGTTTCAGTGGGAAGATGCCAGAGGTTGACTACGTCATCCTCACTGAATGGTTCAACTGGATTACAACCAACCTTTACCTTCCCGTCCATCTGATTGGTGAGCGCACAGAAGAACCACAAACACACTTCAGACTATTCTCAGTGCTTTGCGGACATATTCAGTGGTACAATGCTGAAGATCTCATAGTTTGGTGATATTCTTTGCAATTTTCAACTGTCTTTGTAGTGAATCGTTTCTTGTGGTCTTGTTTGCTGGGAGAGCTTAATATTAACACTGCCAAGGTTAGGGGTTCGATTCCCTGTCTAGCTCCATTGGTAGAGCAAGGCGTTAACCCTGCTAGGGTTAGGGGTTTGATTCCCTGTCTAGCTCCACTGGTAGAGCAAGGCGTTAACCCTGCTAGGGTTAGGGGTTTGATTCCCTGTCTAGCTCCACTGGTAGAGCAAGGCGTTAACCCTGCTAGGGTTAGGGGTTTGATTCCCTGTCTAGCTCCACTGGTAGAGCAAGGCGTTAACCCTGCTAGGGTTAGGGGTTTGATTCCCTGTCTAGCTCCACTGGTAGAGCAAGGCGTTAACCCTGCTAGGGTTAGGGGTTCGATTCCCACTGGGGCCACCCGTGCTAAGACCGCATGCACTAATGGTAGTGTTAAGATGCTTTAGAAAAACCTTCATCGCCTCCCACCATGGTCTTCCTCACCGTGGTCTGACCTGACACCATGGTCTTCCTCCGTGTGTCCAGTATACCTCCAGACCTCCCCAGAGACGTGCCATGAGAGGCTGATCAAGAGGTGCAGAAAGGAGGAGATGGTCATCCCTCTGGTAAGAGTCTCAGTGGTCTCTCTTCCTCATGTTGGAATCACATCTATGGAGCCAACCGATAACAAATGTTGATGTTTGTAAATGTTTGCATGTAAATGAATTTGGTTAAATGAATTTAATTGATTTTGGTTAAATAATTGAATGAATGAATTGACATGAGTCTGTTTGTGTACCAGGACTACCTGAAGTCCATCCACCAGCTGTACGAGGACTGGCTGGTCCACCAGTCCTTCTTCAAATTCCCAGCTCCTGTCCTGGTAGGTCACCCACCCAAACTGGGCTCCAAACTGGGCTCCAAACTGGGCTCCAGGCCTTCCTTAAAGCCTGAGTCATGCTGGGTCTTAATGGTTTCTGCGTCTGGGATTCGGAGGGCAGTCCGACAAAAGTCCCAAATTCAGTGACCTCTGGCGACCTTTCAAATGTGAAGACCACGTGTCGTGCACGTGGTCACGTGACCTCCTCACGTAACCTACGGCGACGGCAAACACCCGCGTCCACGGCGACACGGGCGTTATCGTTTCGAGGCGTCATTTGTCGACTTTCCCGTTACTACTCAAAAGTGCAAGTTATGATTATCACAACCCTGCAAACATCATTCACGATCACGTGTAAAGACAGCGCTGAAGAAAGTGCATGGACATGCCAGCACTGCTTGCTGGATGACAGGGCCGTGAGGGTAAACGAGGTCAGACCCGGGTTCAAGTCTCGGTTACCACTGGCCTAGAGGGGTTAACCTGCGGTGTGTTTACTGCCCGTCTGCAGGTTATCCCAGCAGACCAGGACCTGCCCGACATGCTCCGGCTGTACGAGGAGAACCGAGACAAGATCCTGACTACCGGCAACCTCCGACAGAGTCCCTCTACCGGCTAGACGGCTCGCTCGTAGCGTAGCTCGTAGCGTAGCTCGTAGCGTAGCGTCGCCTTGCTACACGCCGGGACTGCGCCCACAACCAGTGATAGAAATCATGCCAGGATCTAATAATATAGTTTGATTTAATATTGTTTTGTTGTTTTACATAGTTATTTAAGTTGATTTGGATATTTAAAGCGCCTACAGTGATTATAAATGTTTACAACAATTCGGACCAAAACAAATGTTGACCAATGTATCATAGTAGCCTGTTATTACTTTATATTGCATATGCGGCTGCTAGATTCAGCATTCAACTATTACAGTCCAAAAATAATTATTATGCCATGAGTGGTACAACAACCTTACCCATAGGGCGTGCTAGCTGGGCTGGGGTTCCTCTTTTTGGACATTGTTCTCCCCCTCTTTTTCTGTGTTCTCTCCATATCAAATTGCGCACTTCTTCGTCATTAAGTGTTTTTGCATTTGGGCCACTTTGCTTGAAATACCGTTAAAAAAAAATTGCCTTTAATGCAATATGATGGACTTTTAAACATCGACAAAATAAAAGCTTTGACATGAACGCCATGATGAGTAAACGTTCCTCTATTGGAAATCTGATATTTGTTCTTCTATATATACACACACAATGCTATTTTGTATTTTTCTGTATATCAATGTCCAAGACACGTAGTAATATAAATAAACAGATATAAATAACCATTACCGATCAAGTAGAAAATATCAAACGTAGCAACACAACACTTAAATATATATATAATATTTTCAAATGGTATAAATGGTTAATTAACAAGGGCGTCAGTGAACGACTTAGATTTGGTCTGAATGAGCCCTAATAATAACTTTACAGTTGTTCCCCCTTTTCGTTGGCTAATGGACAGATAGTCTATTCACCTCTTTTGTTTTGTGTAGTCTTTTTTAACTAAGACTTCCAAAATAAACAACTAGAGTGGATACAACTCTCGTCTTGACTCAGAATTGGCACAAAACCTGGCAGGACTTTTACTTTGTCTTGGAATTGTCTTCAATCAATCAACCAAATAACCCTTTACTGGACACTAAAGCACTCAGTCCCATCTGAGGAAACGTGAACATGGGAATAAACATGATCTTCTGGATGGGCATGAAAGGGTGAATACAAAAAGATGATGCCGAAAGAGAGTGAGATAATTAACAAGAGATGATGATGGCAACGATGGAGGGTCTGGATTGGAATAAAGTGTCTGGTCGACATTTACACAATGTGAAATAATGAGACGGAAAAGAACTGACAAAGAACTCGGACTTCGCAGAGCCGAGAGGAAGGATCCAGAGTGGGCGTGTTGGAGGATGTGAGAAGAGGGAGGACCCGTTCAGACTACAACACAGATCTGGAGAGAAGAGGAACGAACTACTGCTGCTGACGATCAAACACAACGAAAGGGGGAAGTTGTGATCAGATGAGATCTAACATTTGCGATCCTGACCACCGTTGACGCACCCGGCGACATCAACTAAATAGCTCCGCGGGAGAAGGTGTGAGTTGTCTCGGATGGATGTTGTGCGCCGCCGGGGTCGTCGTGTAGCCCGAAGTGGAGAAGCTCTTGGGTTGGGGACGCATTCCCCTGGTGAGGGATGGTCGAGCCCGGGGAAACATGGAGGAGGAAGAGTAGTAAAGTGGACGAGGCCCAGGCTTCGGCGCGAAGCTGCGCGGGGCGACCGGACTTTTTACCGTGCGACGGCGTGCAATCCGCGTGCACGACGCACAGTCACGGCAAATGTTTCAAGTTGCACTGGTGCTGTCTGTTGGGGTGGTGCCACTGTAAGTAACCCCCTCCCTCTCTCCCACCACTGAAAGCTCTGCCAACATTCACTCACGCACCGGATCACGCCGTTAGTTGTAGGAGCTTCTTCTGTTTTCGTTGTTGCATACGATGGTGTTTTAACACGAGAGGCCTCGGCGCCTACTTATTCTGCGATCTTTAACTCGTCCCTTTAGCGGAGACATGCTGTTATTCTAGTGGCCCCTGAAGCACTATATGAGAGGTTTTAAAAAAAAAGCCCTCTGCTCAGTGAAGCTTATATATTATGGGTGGAGAGACGATAACTGATACAGAGGAAAAGTAAAAGCAACTGGGGGGGGGGGGGGGGGGGGGGGGGGGTGAAAGTTAAGAGTCTTGAAGAGTTTGAAGGAGAATTAGCCCTCTGAAGAAGAGCTTCATGAATGATTACAGAGGAAAGATGTGGATGAGCGCGGCTGCAGATGTTTATTTCATTGTCGGGAGTGAACGAGCAGCAGTAGACGAACGAGGCGCATGGAGGGAGATATTTATGAGCCAAGAGCGTATTCAATAGAGCACGGTGCACTGGAACTCATCCCAAAGCACACACTCACTGCTCCCAGCTCTAGTCAAGTCCATTTTATTTTATCTCTACAGGCCTTCATCACTTTCAGTCTCAAAGGGCTTCACACCCCCTACAACTCCCCCCTAACCCAGAGGTGTCTAACCCGCGAACCTTTAGTGGGTTCATATCAGTGCTAGAGGACGGACATCATTCAGCTATGGGTAGTCGGGTCTGTACCCGGATCATTTGCGCAGTAAACACCAACTCGGGGGAGACGCTCTCCGACGTTTGCTTTGAAACTGTGCACAGACAGTGCAGCAATTTCCTGTCTGCGGACACCGTGTGTCATGGTGACACTGGACAAAGATTTAGCCGTGAAAGCAGAACGTTCACACACGGATCTGTGTCCAACAAACCGTGCGGCAGCCGGGAGTCACAGGGCCAGCCAGACGGGGGTTGCGAACTGTCTCCCAGACAGGAAGTTGTGGGTGTGACGCCCGTTGTCCCCAGCCTCGCTGTAAGCATGGTTCAGCAGGTCGCGTCGCGCTCCTTAAGGAGCTGTACGTCCCGCCTAACATGCAGACAGTACATACAGTTCTTTCCGGGGGGGGGGGGGGGGGGGGGGTTATAAACGTCGGTCTATTGTATTCACAGTCACTCCGTGAATACAATACAATTCCCCTAAATCTAACAAGGAGAACCGTCACGCTCTGCTATTTAAAATAGTAAACGGAACTGTTGAACCATTGACATCATTGGTCCGATTTGGAAAAAACTAATTCCGGGCCACTGACGTCAATGCTCCACCCCCCCCCCCCCCCCCCCCCCCCCCCCTCCCCCCTCACCTGTCTCCAGGTAAATACGTCTACCAGCCGATGACCAATGTGCTCCACCCCCCCCCCCCCTCCCCCCTCACCTGTCTCCAGGTAAATACGTCTACCAGCCGATGACCAATGTGCTCCACCCCCCCCCCCCCTCCCCCCTCACCTGTCTCCAGGTAAATACGTCTACCAGCCGATGACCAATGTGCTCCAGCTCCCCAGCACAGTGATTCCCTCCAGCCCGGCAGACCACACCCCCCCGCTGAGCCTCTCCGCCCTATTGGCCGAGCGCTTCCTGAGGACCGCCTCCTGTCTGGTCTCCCCGACCTCTGACCTCCGGGTCCTCGCGGGCCCGTCCACGGACGACTACGCCGTGGCCAGGATCAACGGACGCGCCTTCTACATCCCCCTCGCTCGGCGGGACGAGACGCCGACGCCAGAGATCGCGGAACATCGGAATAAAGCCGAACTCGCACGCGCTTTGCCGTCTTGCTCGCGCTCAGTTTTGTCCTATGGGAAAACTCGGCCCCGAGGTGAAACCCGAGCCCACCGACAGGCGTTGGACCAAGGGTTGGTTGGGCAGAAATCCCGGGGCGGCTTCTCCCCTTCCAGCCTGGAGGACTCGGGAATACCCGGGGTGGATCGGACCTACGGGGATCTGGAGCTGAACGAGGAACATGCCGAGCAGATTGGCAAGGCTCTTTAACGAGGAGTTTAACGAGGGGCAGTGGGAGCTTCCTCCGCTTCCGGCCTCAGGGTCTCTGCAGGAGTTGGCCGAGGCACTGGAAACCACAGTCTGACACACACACACACACACACACACACACACACACACACACACACACACACAGCATGCTATATGTAATGCATGTCAGCTAGGGATGGAACGGTTTGCTGGTCACGGTTCGGGGCATGTATGTATTGTAGCAACCCTGTTTCAACGCAACCTAGAACCGTTACAGTATTGTTCGGTTCCTTCTGTTAAAACAAAGTGTCGCGCCGTGATTACGGATTACTGGAAACTTCCCAGTCTCGGATAACGTGTGGTCGCTGTCCCGTCAGGGCTCAAGACTAACGTTTTCATTTGGTGGACCCCAACACATTTGGTGGCACCCCTCGTTCCGCCCCTTCAGTCACGTCAGTTGTAGAACGCCACTGACCTCCTCCCCGCAGCACTGACAGGATATCGCAGGGTTTTCTGGCTTTTTCGAAGCGTTATCCCAAACAAACATGTTTTGACCAATTTAGCCACTTGTGTCGTCCCCTGCTTTACCAAAAACATACCGTACCGAACCGAACCGAAAACCGTGACCCCCAAAACCGTGACCCCCAAAACCGTGATGTGAACGAACAGTGCACTTTGTGAAGCGTTCCACCCCTGATGTAAACAGGTCCGTTTAATCTTTGCTGTTGAAGGTGGTGTGAATTTCCCAGTTGACCAAGGGGACCAACTTAGACGACTTAATAAAAATGCTTTAATGGAAACATTGTTTTGGCTATGATAACCGTTTTGTTATATTAACGTTTTAACTTGCTCCTATTTGTATCATTTTAAATGTAAGGCACTTTGGTATACATTCTGTGATTGAAAGGTGCCATATGAATAAAGTTAGATTTACTCATAACCTCAACCAATCAAACGAAGCCAGATAAACAGCACAGGGAGTAGTTTAGCTCCGAGAGTAAATGATCAGTATCATATTATGTAGCTTACACACACGTCAGCCAACTCTGGTGTGTGTGTGTGTGTGTGTGTGCGTGTGCGTGTGTGCGTGTGCGTGTGTGTGTGTCCTTACAATACCCCGTCTTCCTCTATAGTCTTCTGTCTGGTGGCCATACTGGAACAAGCTGGTAAAAACATATGCATGTGAGGTAACACACTTTACATCAAACAAACCTTCTATTTAAATGACAGGAAGTACGTTTGGCTTGTGCCACACTGTTGAGGAGGGTCCAAACCCCCCAGAACATTATCCAACAGATCTCTCTTCCCTTCAAGCTGTTTCCTAACGATCTGTTAACGACCGAGTAGGCGTAGTTGATGGTTTGGAGACCCAGCTGGTTCCTCCGTAGCCGAGGTCAGACCAGGAACCCTGGCCGCTTACAATCAGACTTGGGAGTAGATGCAAAAGAAGGTTCTAGCACGGCCCAACGCCTCAGAAGAAACAACGGGATAACGAGTGCAGATAGGAATCCAAAATGAAGAACATCTGACATCCAACTTTACCATACATTGTACTGTGGTCTCCAGTATGTTCAGAGCAACACACGAGAGACCCAAAACACACAGGAAGTTGAACAATAAGCATCTTCCTGTCAAGATTTTTTTTGTCCGCCATTCGGATGATGCAAGACCATCGATAAACTTGCAACTGAAGGTAGGCCGCGTAGCAACACTGGTTTCAAACAGAAAATCCCAGCCAGGGGTTTTACACTTCATTCAAATGTAGATACGAGACAGACATGCAGATACAGACAGACAGACAGATCAACCTACCAGCCACTCCCACTTGTGGTGTCAGTAGGGGGTCGACGGCTAATCAACATCACACTTGGTGGTTAAGAAGTTAAAATGGGTTAAAATGACTAAATCATTGGAAATGCTCAAACCAGGGAGACACTTTGACATATACTGCTCAAAAAAATAAAGGGAACACTTGGAGTTACATTGTGTTGTTTAAGTGTTCCCTTTATTTTTTTGAGCAGTATATATTTGACAGATTCAGGGTTATTGGTGATGTGTGCGAAACATTTTGAGATGGCAAAGCAATATTACGAAATATAATTTTTACAAAATCTGAAATGAAATAAAGTAAACTTTTCAAAGTAACAAAAACATTTTAAACCAAAACATGTTTTATGATATTTTATTTAATAATCTTCTACAGATTATGATAAGTATTTATGAATCATTAAGTCTTTTCCACATTTAAGACTTGATAAACCGCAAATGCTTGATACACCACACAGATAAACATCCATAAACAACAAAACACTTTGGTGTTCCAAACTATTGGTTTTTCGCGAACAAGTACATTCATTGTTTCAACTCTCTGGCAGAGTAAAAAAAACAACAACTCTAAAAACGAAATGTCTGGAATCCATGACACGAGTGCTGGACTTCCGATGTCTCTCTGTCTCCCTGTCTCTCTGTCTCCCTGTCTCTCTGTCTCTCTGTCTCTCTCTCTGGAGCAGATAGCAGGGGCTAACACGGGCTCTTCCGTCTACTTAGCCCGCATGCAAGGCACGCTGCAACACGTGCCTTGCATGTGGGCCTTGTCGCTGTACAGGAAACACATCCCACCTAAACTCTCCTGAACCAAAAGGGTTGATACTATTGAAATGCACAGCCCTGGGTTTTATTTACACCTCAAACAGAGTTACAAACGCATCAGCTGGAGTGGTAAGCCCCCCCCACCCCCACCCCCACCCCACTGCACTACTGTATACTGCTAGTACTCTGTGTACACAGGGAAAAGTATTGTGTTCTGCTAGTACTCTGTGTATACAGGGAAAAGTATTGCGTACTGCTAGTACTCTGTGTACACAGGGAAAAGTATTGTGTACTGCTAGTACTCTGTGTACACAGGGAAAAGTATCCTGTACTGCTAGTACTCTGTGTACACAGGGAAAAGTATTGTGTACTGCTAGTACTCTGTGTACACAGGGAAAAGTATTGTGTACTGCTAGTACTCTGTGTACACAGGGAAAAGTATTGTGTACTGCTAGTACTGGTTTTAGTTTTAGTGATTAGTCTTGGCTCTGGCCACTATCCGAATCAACAAAGGCTGCAAAGTTCTTTGGCTCTCAAGCGAAGGTGTTTTGTAGTCAGACCCGACCAGACTTTGGTCTCCTTCAAACTCGCATCACATTCCTCCATCTTGGATTTTCTTTTCAGTTTTGACCATAGAAAAAACGCTTGCGCTGATCGTTTGGTTGAGTTGTTTCCTGAATCGTTCCCGTGTAGCGGTGAGCTGGATCGGTCGGTCTTGAACGGCGAAGACAGTCAGAGTTCCTCCAGCACCAGGTCTACTCCTCCACCACCGGCGGGGGGGACAGCTTTAACTTGAAGTCCTCGCTGTGGAAAACACTTCCTGTGCCCTGGGGAGCAGGATGCAGAAGCCCCGCCTTCTCGTTGCCATGGCAATGTGTGAGTTCCGAGAGGATCGCCAGCTGGAGGGGGGAGGGGGAGAGAGAAGGGGAGGGGGGGGGGAACAAGAGGACTAGTGTTTTAAAAACCTAAACTTATCATCCTCACGTCCTATTGGCTCCCGCTCTTAATGAGATGCAAACTCGTTGTCATCAGAGTTGTGTGAGGGAACGTCAGTTAACCCGAACGGAAAGAAGGGTAGAGGGTCATCACCGAAGACAGCGAAGCTACAAGTAAACTCTCGTTAGCGCAAGTGTTGCTGTATCGCACGGAACTGCAGTCTCCCACTGATTAGATAGTAGATCTAGCGTGTAGCTATCATCTAGCTAGCATGTAGATAGAGTAGAGCTAGCTTGCAGATAAGATATAGCTAGCATATACATAGGGTGTAGCAAGCTTGTATCTAGCACATAGATAGCATTTATATATCATGTAGATAGCGTCTAGCTA
>JACYXH010000491.1:502500-627500 GCA_026745465.1 Lota lota | reverse complement strand
CACCCCCACACCACAGAGAGTGACCATGGCTACTACAACAACAAGACAATTACCACAGTTACAAAAACAACACCTTGAGAGAGACGTTTCCATGGATACAACAACCACATCACCTAGGGGAGAGAAACTGTAGCTACGGTTCCAACATCAACACCTGGGGAGAGACGGTTGCCACTGCAGATACCAGGTGTGTGGACCCTCACCTCTCTCTGCTGCTGGTTCAGGTTCTGGGAATTCCGGTGGCACAGGGCGATGATGTCATCCAGAGAGCCCTCCAGGCCCTCCAATGGCACGGTGCCATCCTTGGCCCCGCCTCCTTCTCCCTCTGCCACGCCCTCATCCCTCGTGATGGACTCCAGGATTCTCTTCAACTTCTATTCAGACGGAAGGGACAAGATTGCCTGGGATTTAATTGCTTCATACCACTGTCACTACAGTTTTATCTGATATTCCATCAACATTATTCCCCGAAATGACGAGATGTTTGACGTGGAAGTACCGTGAGCAGGACGGTGAAGGCTCCGTGAGCATCTCCTTTCTTCTCCAGCAGGAAGGCTGTCGCCTCACTGTGACCATACTGCTCTGTCATCTGGAGACACACACACACAGGGCAGGGACACACACACACAGGGCAGAGACACACACACACACACACACACAGGATAGACACACACACACACACACACACAGGATAGAGACACACACACACACACACACACACACACACACACACACAGGATATAGACACACACACACAGGACAGAGACACACACACACACACACACAGGATAGAGACACACACACACACACACTCACACACACACACACAGGATATAGACACACACACACATAGGACAGAGACACACACACACAGGATAGAGACACACACACACACACACACACACACACACACACAGGATAGAGACACACACACACACACACACAGGATATAGACACACACACACAGGATAGAGACACACACACACACAGGATAGAGACACACACACAGGGCAGAGACACACACACACAGGATAGAGACACACACACACACACACACAGGATAGAGAGACACACACACACAGGGCAGAGACACACACACACACACAGGATAGTGACACACACACACACAGGGCAGAGAGACACACAGACACACAGGATAGAGACACACAGACACAGGATAGAGACACACACACACAGGGCAGAGAGACACACAGACACACAGGATAGAGACAAACAGACACACAGGATAGAGTGAGACACAGGATAGAGACAAACAGACACACAGGATATAGAGAGACACACAGACAGACAGGATAGAGAGACACACAGACACACAGGATAGAGAGAGACACACAGACAGACAGGATAGAGAGACACACAGACACACAGGATAGAGAGACACACAGGGCAGGATAGAGAGACACACAGACAGACAGGATAGAGAGACACACAGACACACAGGATAGAGAGAGACACACAGACAGACAGGATAGAGAGACACACAGACACACAGGATAGAGAGACACACAGGGCAGGATAGAGAGACACACAGACAGACAGGATAGAGAGACACACAGACAAGACATACAGATACACAGGGAAAGAGAGACAGGATGTGGGATGAGAACTTTAACAAAGTGCCTTTACCCCAATAAGACACCATCACTTTAAACTTAAAATCAGTTATTCAGTCACAAAATGTGTTTATCTTTCAAGGTTCGACCGACTCCTATCACACCCCCCTGACCACACCCACCTGGTCCCCTTGACCACACCCACCTGGTCCCCCTGACCACACCCACCTGGTCCCCCTGGCCACACCCACCTGGTCCCCATGACCACACCCACCTTGACGGCAGCCTCCAGGGGGTAGAGCTGGGACGTCTCCAGGAAGGCCTGGAGCCTGGGGGGGTCGAAGCGACACAGCAAGCCCACCTGCTGTTCATGGAGGTCGGGGTCAAGGGTCACCGTGCTGTCGGCAGGTCGGCCCTCTCTGGAGGGTCAGACAGACACGAGGAGTGACAGAAGGAGAGACGGACAGACAGAAAAACCGACAGACAGGAGGAGAGACAGAAGGAGAGACGGACAGACAGAAAAACAGACAGACAGGAGGAAAGACAAACAGGAGAGAGAGACAAATAGATAGGAGGAGAGACAGCCAGACCGATGGGAGGAGACAGACAGACATACAGGAGGAGAGGAGAGAGACAGACAGACAGAGAGACAGGAGATGAGACAGACAGACAGGGAGAGTGTGTGGGTCGAGGATGGGTGATCAGTGTTACTATTGAAGTGCACAAACACTAATCAATGCAAATATGCACGCACACATGCACACACACACACACACACACACACACACACACACACACACACACACACACACACACACACACACACACACACACACACACACACACACACACACACACACACACACACACACACACACACACACACACACACACAGTACCTTGGCTCCAGAAGGCTCGTGAGCAATTGAAAACGTAACTGATCATCCTAGAGAGCGAGAGAGACAGAAATGAAGAGAGGGAGAAAGAGAGAGAGAGAGCGACAGCAGGCAAGAGAGAG
Source organism: Lota lota (assembly GCA_026745465.1). Taxonomy (NCBI): domain Eukaryota; kingdom Metazoa; phylum Chordata; class Actinopteri; order Gadiformes; family Lotidae; genus Lota; species Lota lota. Next base: position 624,908 of record JACYXH010000491.1, on the reverse strand, counting down.
ATTAAAAGTATTTAATTTTGACAATTACAAATGTAAGTGTGAGACCCCTCCCGTCCACTGGGGGGGCGAGAGAGAGCTAACCATCTGAAGCCCTCACCTCCAGCTGAGAGATGATTGGTTGCACGTGTTCCGAGAAGTGACATGTGACCAGGTCAGCTGACCTGCTGGGGTCAAGGGCCACCAGTTCCTGAAAAAAAAAAAAGAAAAAAAGGTGTCCATGCTTAACGTGTGTGTGTGTACGTATGTGTGTACGTGTGTGCGTGTGAATGTGTTTGTGCGTGCTGTATTGCGTGTGTGTGTGTAGGTGTGTACCTGGATGTGCTGTAGTGATTTGTCCCAGACGGCCTGTTTCTCCTCAGTGCTGTAGCCCGGCATCGAGAGCAGGTTGTGGATGTAGCTGAACACCTCCACCTGTCTCACACACACACCCACCCACCCACCCACACGCGCGCACACACACACACACACACACACACACACACACACACACACACACACACACACACACACACACACACACACACACACACACACACACACACACACACACACACACACACACACACACACACACACACACAAAAGAACACAAGTAAGTAACCTCCCCTACACAACACACACGCAAACACCCACACCAGCAGGAATTCATCACTGTACATTACACTACACATTAGTGTGTACATTCTCTTTTTCTGCACCTTGAGTGGTGTGTGTGTGTGTGTGTGTGTGTGTGTGTGTGTGTGTGTGTGTGTGTGTGTGTGTGTGTGTGTGTGTGTGTGTGTGTGTGTGTGTGTGTGTGTGTGTGTGTGTGTGTGTGCTACCTTTCTTAGGTTGTCCCTCAGGTAACAGTCGATGATTTTCTCGTACAGATGTTGCTTCTCATACAGGAACTCACAGATCTGGTAGCTGGAGGGAGGGAGGGAGGGATGGAGGGGGAGGGAAGGGGAGGGGGAGAAGGAGAGAGAAAGAGAGAGAGGGAGAATGGGAGAGAGAGAGGGAGAGAGAGATAGAGAATTGGAGAGAAAGGCAGGTATGAAGATGGATTACAAGGTTAATTGGATCTATTCAATGTTTATGTCAATTTGATTTGATTATGTGCTAACTGCTTCATTTCTTAAAAGATTAAAAGAGTTTATGAGAAACAAATTGACATCTCTCAGAATCGTATCAGCAGTGGAAAGAAAGCACCTCTTCATCCTAATTACCATATGACCAAGAAACACAGTGAAATGTGTTAATTCAAGATGCTCTGATTCATCCTTATTCCCATAGATATGCTAATTAATTACAATAGCATTACTAATTAAGGATAAGGATTTTAATTGAGCTCTTTTCTTCCTCGTATTTTCTGATTGGCTGAATCACATCCAAGCCTCGGTCAGAACAAGCACAACATTCTCCTGATTGGTCGGACCACTCACAACTCCGCCTTCTCCGCCAGGGCCAATAGGCTCCCTTCGTCAAACTGGACCACGCCCCCAACGTGCAGAAGCTCCAACAAAACCTAGAATCAATAATCACCAGTTCATCCGCGATCAAATCAATCGATACGTATCTGAGTCCACCTGCTGTGACTCCCTCGCGTGTGCGTGAACCGACCTGCTGCCGTTCTGTGTGGCGCGAGTCATCGTCCGGGCAGCACAGGAACTCCAGAACCTAGAGGGCCAATCACAGAACAGGGTGAGCGGCAGGCGGGCTCCTCCTGAGCCGACCGGCTGCAGAGGGGGGCGGAGCTACCCGGCCCACCGGGTTACCTGGTCGAACAGCTTCCTGTTTACGAACAGCGTGTTGTCGGGTTACCTGGTCGAACAGCTTCCTGTTTACGAACAGCGTGTTGTCGGGTTACCTGGTCGAACAGCTTCCTGTTTACGAACAGCGTGTTGTCGGGCTTGGCCATCTGGCGGGCCAGGAAGGTGAAGAGGCCGCCCACCTGAGAGGGGGTGAAGTCAGGGTTGTCCACCATCACCTAGGAGACAGGAGACACACCTGGTAACACCTGGCTGGCCAATGAGGGAACCAGCCAATCAGAGAGAGCTAGACAGTCACACCGCTAGCCAATCAGAGAGATGAACAGTCACACAGCTAGCCAACCAGAGAGATGAACAGTCACACAGCTAGCCAATGAGAGAGCTGAGGAATCACACAGCGAGCTAATAAGAGAGTTCGACAATCAAACAGCTAGCCAATGAGAGCTGGACAGTTTGAGAGCCAGCCAATCAGAGAACGCCAATCCCAGAAACAGAGGAGACATAGGAAAAGGGGTCACAGAGGATTGAAACTACTACAGAACACAGTTGGACCAGTGACATACCAGGGGAGGTGAGCACGATTTAACAAAGGTTTCGTGAACCAGCAGGAATGCATCAGTGTTGAAAATGTTTCCCCATAAAGACCGCCTGGAGATTGTCTCACAAAATGCAACTTTGACCTCAACACATTGGACATAGAGGGTGAGCCCTGACCAACGGATAGTTTGAAGGGAAAGGTCCTTTGAATCACTAGATCGTTTTAAACATTCAACTTCTGAAAGGTACCTTCAGTAAGATGTCGAATTTCAGATTCTATATCACTAGATAGTTTTAAACATGCATCGTCTGAAAGGTACCTTCAGTAAGATGTCGACTATCCTCTGCTGGTACTCCAGAGCCTGCTTGTCATTCCTGAAGTCCTCAAACGTCTGTCCGACGAAAGGAAAGAGAGATGTCTGTTACACAAGAAGATGGACACACTTCTGGGTGAAAGGCTTCTTCTTGGTCACCTGTTTGTGTTTGAAGAAGATCACTTCGGAATTGATCAGAGATCAATAGAATGATTGGAGGAAGTCTGATCAGTTGGGACTGTAATCAGGGTGTTTTTTCGGTCTATGTTGTAAAAACCTATTTGTCTGTTCTGCATCTACAATATATATATAATACTTTTATATCTTAGACTTGAAGTAAACAGTTCAGTGAAATTACACAGTGAAAAATATTCATATGTTTTGCCCTTCATTATTCATAGGTATTATGATTTTATGATTTTATTTGTGTTTAAATGATATATTCTATATTCTGAGCAATTTATGTCAACATAATGTTTAAAATCATCATTAGAATATAATTTAGGGAAGCAAGGAAGAAAAGGAATGTAGGGCCAATCTGATTGGCCCAGAATTAGGCGGACGATCTGCTTCGAGTGTTATGATTGGTTGTTGTTGATCCGTTGGGCGGTTTGGTGGGCGACCAATGGGAGGAGAGTCTGTCCCTGGGGGGCGGGTCTTAAAGTTTGGCTGAAGCTCACCAGCGCCAAAACATTCAGGAATTCTCTGGTGTCGAAGTGAAGCAGAGTCCTGATGAAGGGGAACACCTCCTCTTCCTCAAAGGTCTCAGCCGAGTGCAGACGGATCAGGAACTCAAACACCTGGAGGACACGAGCATATGAACACATGACCACAGTATGAAGGACACGTTCATATGAACACAGTCCCTTCAAATGAACACATGAACCGACACTTCATATGAACACAGTCATGTTAATATGAACACATGAACAGTCACTTCATATGAACACAGTCCCTTCAAATGAACACATGAACAGTCACTTCATATTAACACATGAACACAGTATGAAGAACATGTTCATATGAACACATGAACAGTCACTTCATATGAACACATGGACACAGTATGAAGGACACATTCATATGAACAGTCATGTTAATATGAACACATGAACAGTCACTTAATATGAACACATGAACACAGTATGAAGGACACATGAACATGATAATAGGATCACACAGAGCATCATGGAATATTGAAAAAAGAATGAAGGGTTAGGGGTTTGATTCCGTGTCTAGCTAAACTGGTAGAGCAAGGCAGTAACACTGCCAGGGTCAGGGGTTCGAGTCCCAGCGGTGCCAGCCGTGCAAGGAGTGTCCGGCCTCACTGTACTGTGGACACAAGCGTCCACCAAACGTGTGTGTGTGTGTGTGTGTGTGTGTGTGTGTGTGTGTGTGTGTGTGTGTGTGTGTGTGCACCAGGACCCACACCTTGTTCTTGACCTGGGGCACCAGGTCTTCAGGGATGTCCCCCAGAGGGTAGGCCCGGCCCGCCAGGCTGCAGCTGGGGGAGGAGCACACAGGGAGTTACACACACACACACACACACACACACAACTACATACACAGACCTATACACACAGACACACACAGACCTATACACACACACACAGACCTATACACACACACACACACACACACACACAACTACATACACAGACCTATACACACACACACACAACTACATACACAGACCTATACACACACACACACACACACACACAGACCTATACACACACACAGACCTACACACACACACACCTACACACACACACAAACACACACAGACCTATACACACACACACACACACACACACACAGACCTATACACACACACACACACACACACACACACACACACACCTACACACACAGACCTACACACACACACACACACACACAGACCTACACACACACACAGACCTACACACACACACACACACAGACCTACACACACAGACCTATACACACACACACAAACACACCTACACACACACACACCTACACACAGACCTATACACATACACACATACACACACAGATTATATGTTCAAAAAACATTAGGGAACACAACGCACAAACACAGCATTAAAGTGCTTAATTAATTTTTCATAATAATAGCAATTTTATTTTAGTTAGTATAACCAGTATGTTTCAGTTGGTATAACCAGTATGCTTTAGTTGGTATAAACAGTATGTTTTAGTTGGTATAACCAGTATGTTTTAGTTGATACAACCAGTCAGTTTTAGTTGATACAACCAGTCAGTTTTAGTTGATACAACCAGTCAGTTTTAGTTGACATAACCAGTAGGTTTTAGTTGCTATAACCAGTATGCTTTAGTTGGTATAAACAGTATGTTTTAGTTGGTATAACCAGTATGCTTTAGTTGATAAAACCAGTCTGTTTTAGTTGGAATAACCAGTATGCTTTAGTTGATAAAACCAGTCTGTTTTAGTTGGTATAACCAGTATGCTTTAGTTGATAAAACCAGTCTGTTTTAGTTGCTATAACCAGTATGTTTTAGTTGCTATAACCAGTCTGTTCTAGTTGCTATAACCAGTATGTTCTAGTTGATACAACCAGTATGTTCTAGTTGATACAACCAGTCTGTTCTAGTTGATACAACCAGTCTGTTCTAGTTGATACAACCAGTCTGTTCTAGTTGCTATAACCAGTCTGTTCTAGTTGCTATAACCAGTATGTTCTAGTTGATACAACCAGTCTGTTCTAGTTGATACAACCAGTCTGTTCTAGTTGATACAACCAGTCTGTTCTAGTTGCTATAACCAGTCTGTTCTAGTTGCTATAACCAGTCTGTTCTAGTTGCTATAACCAGTCTGTTCTAGTTGCTATAACCAGTCTGTTCTAGTTGCTATAACAGTATGTTTGAGTTGATTTTATGTTATATCTAGTCCGTTAGTTAGTTGTACCTTATATAAACCAGCAGCTTGTTCCCGATCACCACCTGTTCATCTGTAGAGAAAACACATCTGGTATTTGTTCTGCTAATATATAATAAATATAATAATATAAAATAATGATAGTAATAATGATCTATAATATATAATAGTATATAATAATCAATATAATAACTGCTGTGAAGCAAGACTTACTAGTAAGGTGTCGTCCCTCTCGAAGATGTGGTCCAATTTCAGCAAAAAGTTTCTGAAATATAGACCCAGACATAGAGACTTTAGGGTTCTCACATAATATAGATCCAGACATAGAGACTTTAGGGTTCTCACATAATATAGACCCCAGACATAGAGACTTCAGGTGTATTCTGGTTAGGTCTCTAAGTCTTTAGTTGTAATCTGTATTCTGGTTAGGTCTCTAAGTCTTTAGTTGTAATCTGTATTCTGGTTAGGTCTCTAAGTCTTTAGTTGTAATCTGTATTCTGGTTAGGTCTCTAAGTCTTTAGTTGTAATCTGTATTCTGGTTAGGTCTCTAAATCTTTAGTTGTAATCTGTATTCTGGTTAGGTCTCTAAGTCTTTAGTTGTAATCTGTATTCTGGTTAGGTCTCTAAGTCTTTAGTTGTAATCTGTATTCTGGTTAGGTCTCTAAGTCTTTAGTTGTAATCTGTATTCTGGTTAGGTCTCTAAGTCTTTAGTTGTAATCTGTATTCTGGTTAGGTCTCTAAGTCTTTAGTTGTAATCTGTATTCTGGCTAGGTCTCTAGTCTTTAGTTGTAATCTGTATTCTGGTTAGGTCTCTAAGTCTTTAGTTGTAATCTGTATTCTGGCTAGGTCTCTAGTCTTTAGTTGTAATCTGTATTCTGGTTAGGTCTCTAAGTCGGTACCTCCAGAGGAGTGATGTAGTCGTTCATGCCGCGGTTGAAGACGTAGATCATCGCATCGTACAGATGATTCTCCCAGCACATCTGGACCACCTAGCTCACACACACACACACACACACACACACACGAGCGCGCACACACTTTTAATGAGCATCAACACTATTCAAACAAAGAATACAAATACATGCAGGAAACAAATACAAAAAGCAAAACGGAAACAGCTCAAGATTACGATAAACCTTTCGCTAAAAGGTGTTCTTAGATAAGATATGACGTTATGATCTCTGAAGGGATGATCTCCCCATGATACAACAGCTTGACATACATACCCCTACACACACACACACACACCTCTACACACACACACACAAACTCCCCCCCGCTAAACACACACACACACCGCCCCTACACACACACACCCGTACAAAGACAAACCAACACACACCCCTACCAACGAACCCCCCCACACACACCCCAACAAACACAAACACACACACACACACACACAGCCACTTTCCACGCACACACACCTGTTGCATGTCCAGGCTGGTGACGTCCAGGTGCACGATGAGGCGCTCCAGCCTGTCCATCAGGCCGTTGCCGTGGTAATGGGCCAGCAGGTCCTTCATGATGGGCGTGGTCAAGTGGGCCAGGCGCTGGCTGATGATGTAGCTCTCCAGCGACTCCAGGAACAGTCCACGGGAAACCACGTTCTCCATCAGCTGGGTGTAGAGCTGCTCAAAGAGCAGGTCGCTACACACACACACACACACACACACACACACACACACACACACACACACACACACACACACACAAGGTTCTCCTACAGCTGCTCAAACAGCAGGTCACTGGACACACACACTAAATATGTTGATGCGCGTTACGGATCAGTTTGGCTTTATTGTTACGATATCTAAGGCTACGTCGTTACGCATTTAACACAGCTATGTTTTGCAAGCATTGAGGAATCCGAATGAATGCACAACGGGAATGGATTCAATGTGGTCTTCCAGCCAGGGGACGGCGAGAGGGGATCAATGTGTGTGTTTGCTTTACCTTCTCTGAAGCAACAGACAGTAATCCACTACAACAGGAACAACTTCCTGGAAGAGAGAGAGAGAGAGAGAGAGAGAGAGAGAGAGAGAGAGAGAGAGAGAGAGAGAGAGAGAGAGAGAGAGAGAGAGAGAGAGAGAGAGAGAGAGAGAGAGAGAGAGAGAGAGAGAGAGAGAGAGAGAGAGAGAGAGAGAGAGAGAGAGAGGGTAGGTGAGTTATTTTGCTTTTTTCATTTATTTACAATATATTTTATATTTTTTCCTTACTAATAAAGCTATTTTAAATGTAATTTAAATTCATTGAATTGAGAGAGAGGGAGAGAGAGAGATATAAAGACAGAGAGGGGGAGAGAAAGAGAGAGAGAAAGAGAGAAAGAGTAGGAAATGTTTCACTGCATATTAATCCTACAGTTTGCTTTAAAAGACATAACCAACAAACAAAGTGTTGATTGAATGAAAGCTGGATTATGGTTTCTGAAAGGAGCGTTGAACTGAGCGTTGAACTGAGTGTTGAACTGAGTGTTGAACTGAGCGGCCGTATATGCAGCAGCCTGAATCTGGGCCGTGATCTGGGGTCCCGGACCTGGAAGTGCTGCTCCAGGACCTGGATCTTCCCCTGGTCCGGACACCGCTTCAAAGACCGCTCCACGAACAGTATGAGGATCTCTACCATCTGGACACACACGCACACACAGGCAAGCGCACACACACGCACACACACAGGCACGCGCACACACACGCACACACACACACACACGCACGCACACACAGGCACGCGCACACACACGCACATAAATGCAACAATGTTTAACTTGATCAAGATCCACATTCACGCTAGAGAAGGAGAGAATGTAGAGTGAGAGAAAGCAGCTGAACCTCCTACCTTGTCTGCTACCACTCCCTTCCTCTTCACTGGATCTCCATACAGACCTGCAACACAGACGAAGCTCGGTGGGTGAAGAGTATTCATATACAGCGCCTTTCACAGACGGGAGGTCACAGTTCACAGACGGGAGGTCACAGTTCACAGACGGGAGGTCACAGTTCACAGACGGGAGGTCACAGTTCACAGACGGGAGGTCACAGTTCACAGACGGGAGGTCACAGTTCACAGACAGGAGGTCACAGTTCACAGTGGCACCAGATGATAGTTAAAAATGCACACATAAAAACACAAAGCAGAACCGACATAGTCTAGAACAACACGCCTTTCTAGAAGATGTGTTGTGCGCGTGCGTGGGTGCGTGCGTGCGTGCGTGTGTGTGCGTGCGTGCGTGCACCCACCGACCACAGCCTTAGCAGTGCCCTCGTGGAAGGACCAGGCCAGAGCCAGCGCCTCTCCAAACCGCTCCTGCCTCAACAGAAAGTCCACACGCTGGAGAGACAGAGAGACAGACAGAGACAGAGAGAAATAGAGACATAGAGACAGACAGAGACAGAGAGAAATAGAGACAGAGACAGACAGACAGAGAGACAGACAGAGAGACATAGAGACAGAGAGACATAGAAACACAGAGACAGAGACAGAAACAGAGACAGAGGCAGAGAGAGACAGACTCATTATTTAAAGTGCTTGGAATGCCTTGATAAAGTACTATTATATTATATTACATATTTTATATAATGCAAAGTATTCTTCTTCTATGATTATATTGATAAGCTGTGTTTGGACGTGTGTTCCTACCTCCCTCCAGTTCCTCAGAGTCATTATGTGAGCCGACTGCAAGACAGACAAGACAGTTATTAGTCTGCAGCTGGACTTACAATAAATAATACAACATTCAATATATAATACAACATACAATATATATTACAACATTCAATATATAATACAACATACAATACAACATACAATATATAATACAACATACAATACAACATACAATATATAATATAGTAATACAAAACCTTATAAATAATAGCACATTAAATACAACATGTGAAGGAATTAACCACGTGGTTACCTTGGTTCCCAGATACAGGATCTGGCCGGCATAGCTGCAGACAGATTCATAGCAGGCCTTCTCTCCTACCAACGCCTACACACACACACACACACACACACACACACACACACACACACACACACACACACACACACACACACACACACACACACACACACACACACACACACACACACACACACACACACACACACACACACACACACCTCTAAACATCTCTCTCTCTCAATAGTTATCATCATCTCTAAACATCTCTCTCTCTCTCAATAGTTATCTTCATCTCTAAACATCTCTCTCTCTCTCTCTCTTTCCTCCTCCTCCTCCTCATCTCTGAACCTCTCTCTCTCTTCCCCCCCATTGCTCCTCACCAGGGCCTCGGAGACGTTGCCCCCGGTGGCCAGTGACTTGAAGTGCCGGCTGTGGTAGACCAGCTGCACCTGCTCCAGGTCCAGCTGGTCCAGGACCTCCTGGCTGGGCCGGTCCACCACCTGCAGCTGCTCCTGGCTGTCCACCAGCACCAGGGTCCGGCTGCTGATCCACTGGGGGGGGGGTTCAAGAGAAGGTTTTACATTCTTAAAACACAAACAATAACGTTGGCAGATAGGAGTGTGTTTGGTTAATCATTTCAACGGGGTGGAGCGCTGAGGCCGGTGAGGTCATCGCCCTGAGGCCGGTGAGGTCATCGCCCTGAGGCCGGTGAGGTCATCGCCCTGAGGCCGGTGAGGTCATCGCCCTGAGGCCGGTGAGGTCATCGCCCTGAGGCCGGTGACGTCATCGCCCTGAGGCCGGTGATAGGCCGGTGATGTCATCACCCTGAGGCCGGTGATAGGCCGGTGATGTCATCACCCTGAGGCCGGTGATGTCATCCCCCTGAGGCCGGTGATAGGCCGGTGATGTCATCACCCTGAGGCCGGTGATAGGCCGGTGATGTCATCACCCTGAGGCCGGTGATAGGCCGGTGATGTCATCACCCTGAGGCCGGTGATAGGCTGGTGATGTCATCACCCTGCTGGTACTCACACTCAGGCTGATGATGTCGCAGTTGAGGTGGAGCTGCCTCTGCTTGACCACGTGGATGGAGCCCATCTCCTCCTTCTTCACCTGGGCACGCACATGACGGAGGCATGGTGGGGTTAACACACGCACACGCCAACATGGCCGACGCAGCACAAGTCATCTCCTCCGGGACGGAGATTAGTAGCTTAGCAGGTGCTTTTATCCAAAGCCACTTACTGAGAATTCAGATATCATAGTTACATATTTTTTTTCATGTATTTATAAACGGTGTTTTATTATGTAGTACTGAATGCAAATATATTCCTGAATTTGTTGTATTTGTATATATTTTTTACTCCCACTTGTATTCTCCATTTCTGTTATTTATTTTAATAATAATTTCCTTGGGAAACTGTGATCTGAGCCCTGTGAAAGTGCATCGTCTTGATGAAAGGCAGAAAAGGGGCGTGTCCGCAGGAAGTAGTTCAAGGGTTGTGGGCGGGTACCAGGAGGAAGTGCACGGTGTTTCCCCTGCAGAAGGCCAGCACAGGGTTGTACGCCTTCTGGGCGGGCACAAACTGCCAGGCCAGCTGAGGAACGCTGGAGGGGTCCGACTGGAGGAGGGAGGGGGGGGGGGGGGGGGGGGGAACACACAGGAACGCTGGTCACACAAACAAGATGCGCGACAAACGATCCCCAGATACGCTCAGTGGGGGGGGGGGGGGGGGCATGAAGTGTAAACAACAACATCTGAATAATTGTACAACGTTCATGTACAACAACACGACTTTAACACAATGAGCATCAAACAATGAAAGCATGAAACCAATGAAGATGAAACAAGCCAAGTTGATGATGGTAGGTCGAGAGGAAGGGAGCGATGGGGGACTGGCGGAGACCGACCTTGTTGTAGGGGAAGGTCATCCACACTTTGAGGGAGGGCTTGAGTCCGATCACAAGGATCTGAAACAGAAGCATTTGGCTTTACATTTACGTTGATGTATTGGCACACGCGATGGTTTCAATCACGTGCCATAAAATACGTTCAAGTGACCATCTGCCTACTTCTTGACCAACAATTCTACAATAACCAGGCAACCAGTTGTTATTATCTTTAGGATAATGGTGAAAAAGGACCAAGACGGCTGCTTGGAATGTGTGTGACACCATGTGAAACCCTGCTCCAGACATGTTTGTAGTTCTTTGAAAATCCTTCACATTTTCTATTTCCTCTTTCTTTTTCGTTCTTTTAACGTTGTGTAATTTGGCCGCCATGGCCCCATGAACTTTCCATCCGGGATCAATACAGTTTATACACCCAGACCCGGACCCGGACCAGGACCCAGACCAAGACCCGGACCAGGACCCAGACCCGGACCCGGACCCGGACCAGGACCCGGACCAGGACCAAGACCAGGACCCGGACCAAGACCAAGACCAAGACCAAGACCAAGACCAAGACCCCATACCTTGGTGAGGGACCCCATGGCCAGCAGGGAGTAGGGCGTGATGGGGTGGTCCTTCAGGTCTGGGGGGGTGTGCAGGGGCTCGATACAACACACCTCCCCCTTAGAGCCGCTGAAGAGACAGCGCGAGTCGCAGGACCGCATCCCCATCACCCTCCTGAGCAGAGGAGGACCAGACCATCAGAACACACCTGATTAGGCTTTTGTTCCAGTCGGCCACGGTTCTTGTATTTAAAGCAGCACTCGTTTGTTTCCGACCTCTAGAGGGCAGCAGATACAATCATCCTTTAATTAACTCCAGGTTATTAGGTTCATTGTCATTTTTCATATTTCAATTTAATGGGCCATTTATACTTGAGTCTAGTTCTTTAGAAAACAAATCTTTTAACAACTTTGGTGTCGTTTCTACCTTGTAATTGACCTTCTTTTATTTGTTATTTTACTATTTACTACTTTTGACTAATCAAGCAGTAGTACTTGTAAGTAGTACTTGCTGACTTCAGGTATTAATGGAGATGTGCTGTGTGGTCCTGTATTTATTTACCGGAAGGCCAACTCAAACACTGATCCTCCGCTGTCATTGCAGATGGCCAGCGTTGGGTCGTCTGTAAACTGGAGCCCAAAGAAAAGATGTTGAGGCAAATACATCTGTTAATTCATAATTGTTCATTCATCTGTTGTTAGTAATCTGTTCATTCATAATTGTTCATCCATCTGTTGTTATTAATCTGTTAATTGCTAATTGTTCATTAATCTGTTGTTATTAATCTGTTAATTCATTGTTGTTCATTAATCTGTTCACTGACTTAAAAAATTTTTATTTGGTTATTGTTCGACAATATCCTAGAATGTTATTTTACTTTAACATGCACTACTGGAGTGTGTACCAAAACCTTAACAAGTAGTATTGGAGTGTGTACTAGTACCTTGACATGCAGTACTGTGTAATAGTACCTTGACATGCAGTACTGAGTGTAATAGTACCTTGACATGCAGTTCTGAGTGTAATAGTACTTTGACATGCAGTACTGAGTGTAATAGTACCTTGACATGCAGTACTGAGTGTAATAGTACCTTGACATGCAGTACTGAGTGTACTTGTACCTTGACATGCAGTACTGAGTGTGTACTTGTGTACTGAGTGTGTACTTGTACCTTGACATGCAGTACTGAGTGTGTACTTGTGTACTGAGTGTGTACTTGTACCTTGACATGCAGTACTGAGTGTGTACTTGTACCTTGACATGCAGTACTGAGTGTAATAGTACCTTGACATGCAGTACTGAGTGTAATAGTACCTTGACATGCAGTACTGAGTGTAATAGTACCTTGACATGCAGTACTGAGTGTAATAGTACCTTGACATGCAGTACTGAGTGTGTACTTGTGTACTGAGTGTGTACTTGTACCTTGACATGCAGTACAGCGGTGCCAGGGGGGTGGGCATCTGTGATGGTCCTCAGCAGCTTCCCATTGGCCAAATCCCACATGGTGATCTGAGAACCAAACACACACGCCGCTTTGGAATACTTTCATTTGTCAAATATTTATTCTTCGTCAGTCTGTGTTCCATGACATCCAAGTGCATTGCTGCATAAGAGATCTTTGTGAGTGAGTGAGTGAGTGAGTGTGCATGAGGAGTGAGTGAGTGAGGAGTGAGTGTGTGAGGAGTGAGTGCGTGAGTGAGGAGTAAGTGCGTGAGGAGTGAGTGAGTGAGGAGTGAGTGAGTGAGTGCGTGCTTGAGGAGTGAGTGAGTGAGGAGTGAGTGTGTGTGTGCGTGAGGAATGAGTGAGTGCGTGTGTGAGGAGTGAGTGAGTGCGTGCGTGAGGAGTGAGTGAGTGAGGAGTGAGTGCGTGCGTGAGGAGTGCGTGCGTGAGGAGTGAGTGAGTGAGGAGTGAGTGCGTGCGTGAGGAGTGAGTGAGTGAGGAGTGCGTGCGTGAGGAGTGAGTGAGGAGTGCGTGCGTGAGGAGTGAGTGCGTGCGTGAGGAGTGAGTGAGTGAGTGAGGAGTGCGTGCGTGAGGAGTGAGTGTGCACCCACCTGCCCTTTGGCGAAACCACACAGTAAGCGCGAGCAGTCGTGGTTGATGCTGAGGGCGGAGACGGCGCCAAACTCCGCCCCCGTTGCCGTGGTTCCCAGACACAGCCGCAGCGCCTGATTGACGTCTGGAAGGGACGAGGAAACGCGGTTCAGACGAGCAGAGAACACGGTTCTGCCGACGTCGTGTTTCTCTGGCGTTGTGCTCTTGGTTGCTGGTGTGGTGTGGTGCTCTTGGTTGCTGGTGTGGTGTGGTGCTCTTGGTTGCTGGTGTGGTGTGGTGCTCTTGGTTGCTGGTGTGGTGTGGTGCTCTTGGTTGCTGGTGTGGTGTGGTGCTCTTGGTTGCTGGTGTGGTGTGGTGCTCTTGGTTGCTGGTGTGGTGTGGTGCTCTTGGTTGCTGGTGTGGTGTGGTGCTCTTGGTTGCTGGTGTGGTGTGGTGCTCTTGGTTGCTGGTGTGGTGTGGTGCTCTTGGTTGCTGGTGTGGTGTGGTGCTCTTGGTTGCTGGTGTGGTGTGGTGCTCTTGGTTGCTGGTGTGGTGTGGTGCTCTTGGTTGCTGGTGTGGTGTGGTGCTCTTGGTTGCTGGTGTGGTGTGGTGCTCTTGGTTGCTGGTGTGGTGTGGTGCTCTTGGTTGCTGGTTTGGTGCGCTCTGTGTGCTCGTCATCGATCAACATCTCTCACAGGAAATGAGTCCCGGCTGGGCCGGTGCGCCTGACAATATCCACATGCATTTAAATGATTCAGGAGGAAAGCCGTGCAGTGTGACTACGGATCGACGGAAGGCACCCCCGAATAGGGTTTCTCGTGTGGAAGAACGAATAGATAATAAGTAATGCATAAATAAATCAATACAAAAGGAACGGGCAAAGCAGACGTGCAACAGACATGCGAGCGTGACAACAGGTTAGCTCAAATGCCAATGTGTCTAGCTAGTTAGCAACAGACAATAACTTTCATATAATACATTTGTTAATATATATTTTTTGAATGTGTTGCTATGCTTCACCCTAGATGAGTACGAGAACCCAAATACATAACAATGTGTAAAAAGGTTAACATAACATATTAATAAAAGGGGCAAAATATGTATATGATGAATAGTCGCAGATACACACACGAGCCCATGACCCCACAGAGAGACAGACCATACCTTTTCCTGTGTAGGGCGTCGCAGCGATGGCATAGTGAAGAGAGAACACCATCTTTTATGCGTTTGGAAATAAACACTAGACAACAACATCCGCAACCACTGCTGACGCCCAAACACTAAATATGTGCAATTTATTCAACATTTTGAGTTTTTTGTTTGTTGACTTTTTCTAATGTAATTCACCTTCCTGTATACATTTCCATATTATACTTGATTAAGTTAATTTGATTAAAAAAAGAAAGCTTCCAAGACTGGGCTTTCAAGAGGGTAAGGGGATGCAGGGACTGTGCCTACAGCTATGCAGCCTATATTTCCTGTTCAGTAACATGTACTTCAAAACAAGAAGTAACCACTGTAACCTTTCCAGGCCTCCGTGCTTCCTTCTACTGCCTACTAACTGTTTTGCAACACGTTCAATGCGTTAAGTGTGACACCAGAAAAAAAACTGAAAAGCATACTCATCAACTGGCATGGGAAATGAGTCCATCTGCTATATTTTACACGTTTAAAAAACCTGCATATATACGCCCTCATTTTGGTAGAAAAGGGTAGTGGGTGGACTGGTGCCCAGTAACAGAGCTAAGGTATCAGGTGGGGGAAACCCATGAGCCCCAACACCCTGATCCTGTCAAACCTTTCTTATGGGAAGTGGAAAATTGTACTGGTTTAAAATGTAACTAAGAAGCAAACCATAAACGATAATGACGGCATGTGAATTGGTCCAGGTAACAGCATTTCAATCAAATGTATTGTGGCGGGATCTAGTAGAGAGCTGGTTCTTCTTCTGCGTCCGTTTGAAGGCCGAGGTGGGAAGAGCAGAGCCTGCGGCGAGCAACTTGTAGCGGTGTTAACACTAGACAGTCAACGCCTCTTGAAACCAGCGTCTGGTGGAATTAATTTCAGTGTTGTTCCAGCCAACGGAATACAGAAACATAATCCCTAACTATCTTCACCTGGAACAAGTCCTACAGCTGAATATCAAAAGGGATTGAATTCAGAAGCACACGCGACCACTGCAACCCAGTCCACAAATGTAAGTCCAACAGGAACGCTCAGCCACAACCTTCTGCTGATGGCCATGACTTAACTTCTGGAAACATGACCAAGATAGTGCAAAAAAAAACCTATTTAATGGACACCACTTCTTACACAGCTACAGCATGCTAACTCTGTACCACACCGAGAGATTCTTGTTTTTGGCGGAGAACCACTGCAATTAGATCATTTATCAGAGCACTTGAACACAACGGGGAGGACAAAGCAAGTATTGCCTGTATTTTACGAAACAAGTTAAAAAAAACTTGAGAAACACAAAAGTGACTTCTGTTCCTGAACACGAAACAAGGAAATGTACAAGAAACTTCATGTATCATTATATGATATCTGTAATTTATTATTGAATAGTTAGCAATTGGTAACCTTATAGGAAAATAATACCTAATTATAATTCGAATAAATGTTCGGTCAAAGTACAGATCAAAACCAGTTTACTGGAACTTCCTGGAGTCTACTCCAGAAGGTCACAGAATAACATTTAAAAGAAAACAAGAAATCCTTCAGCTTTCCATCGCTGCATCGCTTCATTAGCACCAAAACATTTCAGACGGTCTGAGAGCCCCTCTTCACCCCTATCAGCCTGTACTTTCGGAATATTTCTTTGACACCCAAACACACTCTCGATGTGGTCCTACTCAAGGACCGTGGCTTCGGCTACGAGAGAGAAAGGCATCCTGCTGTTTGCTCCACCTGACTTGTGTGACCAGCTCTGGCCCTGTCTGATGTTGGTGTAAAGAGCGGTAACAGTGTTGGTGTGACAGGTAGATTTCCTTAACTCTCCTGCATCTTCACTGCAAGGACTTAATCCCGGAGAGTTGCTGATTCTCGGCCTGGCATCAGAACGGAGTGGGGGTCCTCCCTTCAGGGGAGGCCTCTTGATATCCCCCTCGGAGGGGATGCAAGCTCCTTCAGGGTTTTACCCCTGGTCACATCGAGGCTGGATTGTTTTGGCTGTCCACAAACCTCCAATCCCCATCTTGGTGAGGTCTTGGACCTCCACTTTTCGGGTCCCAATAAAGACTTTGTATCGGCAGGATTTCGATTTCGGCCTGGTAAATACTGTGTGTGGAATCGCTCCACGGTAAGGTTGAGCTCTGTTTGAAGGATGCTGCCTAAACAGATCAAAATAAATCATGCCGTCTCCTTTTTTTGGGCTAATCCAACAATGTCGCATTGCCTTCATCTGCAGAGAATTCGGCACGCTACAAGCTCTTGGAGGTACGAGTGTGTGCCGAAAAATAAGTTCAGCGAGGTATGTGTTTGTTTTCGTATTTTCCGCATTGAAGTATGCAGACTGCTTTAGTGGAAAAAAATGACAAGAAGTTCATGGAGGATGTAATTATTAATTAATCTTATGTAATATGTTATTTATTTATTCATTCATTCGATTTCAGCTGACTGGACAAAGTGGAATGGTCCTGGTGTAGTCTAACCATTCTTGTGAAGTATGGCTCCTTCTGATTGGCTCCCTGCTCCCCCAGCAGGGAGCCAATCAGAAGGAGCCAAACTGAAGCGAGGCCAATGAGAGGCAGCGATAGTGTAGGTGGGAGACAAGGTGGAGTCACATGGCACCACCAGGACTTTATTACCGGAGTCAATAAAACCTCAGGTTGGCAAGTACTCAGACTGGTACCCATTCAGAGCACCACTCTTCAACCCCACCTCACCGCAACTCTGATTCTGATTCTAGCAGTGGGGTTACAACAACTCCTTAAACAACAAGAGAGAGAGGGCCTGGAAGGGAAGGTCCACTGAAACAGCCTGCTTTCAGGCGAGGGGGAGATATTACACTGCAGAGTGTTTACTTAACATTTCCACATCATTGTTTGGAAGAGGTTTTAATGGTAGTTATGTTTGAGTGATCCCCTTTAACCTAGAAGTTTACTGCAAGTATAAAGTGAGTGGAGCCTAACCAACTGCTATGTTTCCTCCAGCCAAGCAGAGGCCATGACTGACCGAGACTCCACTGCGAAGACCAGCGACCTCTCTAACCCACAGTAAGGCCCGTCATTGGTTCATTTAAATGCCGAACACCCAAACAGGAAGTACAACCCTCTCATTTATAAGTATTTAAGGGACAGGAAAGTAATGTGGCTAGGATCCTTGCCATAAGGTACTGGGTTTGATCGCCCACGTCCTCACTATCCCTGTAGGCATCCTGAAGCGAGTGTGGGGAATTATTCAATACTTTTGTTCTTTGCAAGATTTATTGCGTTATGAAAAAATAAGAGGAGGTTATAAATGTGCCTACTTTTCAGGCAACAGCTGCTGGCAAATAACTTGTATTGTCAAAAAATACAAAAACAGGAAGAACAACAGTAATTGCTGCTGATTGCACCCAAAGTTGAGATATTTTAACTTTCATGCACATATATATGGGTTTTGGGCCACGGAGGGAAAAAAAACAATGAAATGATTTGACATGAGCTAAATTTAAGCATAATGTTAGCGTTAAACATGGCTTTGCATGACTTCACTGTCCACGGAATGAGAGGTGGTTCATAAACATGTAGCTCGCTATACTTTGTCATTGTTCTCTAGTTGATCATTTACTGCTCCCCTAACTCCTATGCTAATGTGTGGCGTGTGTTTGTGGTACCCGTGTCAGCTCACTCACGTGAGGAAGCAAGAACACGCCATGTATTAATGCTTCATCCGGTTTGTCATTCGTGAGCGCACCGTGCACTTCGTTTTCAAAGGGACCTGTGATGTAGTGTGTGAAATAAAGAAAGTAGCACGTTTCTTTTAACTTGCTACTGCCAGGGAAACGCTCGCACTGTAGAGCCCAGTTTAAAAGAGAGGCCTTTCTTCTAGTTAGGTCATGGAAAATGAGAACCGTGCACGTTTTTAGTTTGCATCAAGCATCGAAAAGGTTTCACGACGTATTTAAGATACTTTGTCTGACGTTGCACAGTCCTGTGATGTGCCCACTGTGTGCCACGATGTGCCCACAACGCGATATTGAAGCAGTACAAGAAACAATACATCGTGCAGCCCTAAATTATCTCATCATATGTAACCTCTCTGATTCAAGGTAACAGCAATCTTAAAGGCAAAAAGAAATCAACAGTGACGGTGTAGTAAAAACTACAACCAAAAGTATTCAATATGTTACATTTAGTGAATAAAAATGAAGGATACTTAACTTATTCTACTATTTTGGCCAGCTCTTTATTTTAATAGCAAACAACGACGTGATGATAATCTTTTGAGTGCTAAAATGGTCCAAATTCTATGTCAGTTAACCTCTTCATCCCTAGCATATCCGGGGTACAATCTCTCTAAAGCATTAAGAACAACTCCTTAAATAACAAGAGAGAGGGCCTGGAAGGGAAGGTCCACTGAAACAGCCTGCTTTCAGGCGAGGGGGGATATAACACTGCAGAGAATGGATTGAGCCACATTTGTTTACTTAACACTTCAGAATCGTTGTTTGGAAGGGGTTTAGATGATAGAGTTATGTTTGAGTGACCCCCTTTAACCTAGACGTTTACTAGAAGTATGAGAGTGAATGGAGCCTAACCAACTGCTCTGTTTCATCCAGGCAAGAAAGACCAGACCTTGGCCGTGGCTGCTATGTGGAGATCATCAACTCCAGTGAAGCCTTCACCCTCACTAACCCACAGTAAGCCCGTCATTTGTCCAATTAAATGCCGAACACACAAACAGGAAGTACAACCGTCCGATTTTTGTATTTTAGGGACACGAGCAATGTGGCTAGAATCCCAGCCATAAGGTCCTGGGTTCAATTCCCCATGTCCTCAGTTGGCACCCTAGACCAAGATGCCCCCTAACCCCTACCTGAGCCATAATGACAGGTTTCTAAAACTCATTGTAGGTCGTTTTGGATAAAGCGTCAACTTGGATAAAAGCTCAATTATTAAACAGTAGTAATGTGCTCGTAGTTTATGTTTTCTTACCCCATCAGGGTGTTCAATATGTGGAAAATAGAAGAAACAGAGATTTAGTCACATTTGTTTGTTTGTTTGGGTGTCGTCTGTGTGTCATTCGTCACTGTCCCCCATCATCAGGGTGTACTTGTTCAGCGGGCGTTGCTTAAATCCCCTGAGCCTCAATATTAACCCGAAATCCAGCGGCGCCGGCACATTCTGCAAGACCAGCGGCGCGGCCACCGGCTCGGTGGGCGTCTTCACCTACGACCTGTCGCGCCACCAGCTCAAGCTGGCCGTCATGTTCTCCGTGCCCTTCAACCGCCTCGCAGACATCAACTGGTTTGCCGTGGGCCTCTTTGACAGCGGCACCGGTTGCAACGACGACCTCTACCGCCTCATGTACTACGGCGAGGAGGGCCGCTTTGCCCGTGGCCAGGGGGGCGGCTCCTCCGCACAACACAAGAGAGACAACGTTGTGATCCAAGCCAACATGTCGGACACCACCACGGCCGTGCTGAGGGTGGACGTCGGTGACGAGACGGAGGAGAAGGGGGGCTGTGTGTAAATACTCCCCCCGTAGTTTCAACCATATCAATCAGATGGCCGTCACACAACAATGGGTGTCTGAGTAGGTTACCCTCTTCCAAAGTGCATTAAAGCCCTAACCACGATAATGAAGAGTGCTGTGTCATTCTTTGCACCCCTGTTGTCTGTTAACTCTAGAGAATCAGGTCTAGAAAGGATCAGGAGATGCCCTTTCACACGCGCAACGCACAACCGGAGACAAGCCGCGTCAGCCGTGTTCACACATGCTGGCGATACTCCGGATGCTTTAGGCGAGGGGTGGCACCTTGAGCTGGCGATACTCCGAGTGGGTATGGCCAGGGAGGTCCACCGCTCATGTCCCCTTCAGAGACATGCTGGTACTCTGAGTGGGTATGGCCAGGGAGGTCCACCTCTCATGTCCCCTTCAGAGACATGCTGGTACTCTGAGTGGGTATGGCCAGGGAGGTCCACCTCTCATGTCCCCTTCAGAGACATGCTGGTACTCTGAGTGGGTATGGCCAGGGAGGTCCACCTCTCATGTCCCCTTCAGAGACATGCTGGTACTCTGAGTGGGTATGGCCAGGGAGGTCCACCGCTCATGTCCCCTTCAGAGACATGCTGGTACTCTGAGTGGCTATGGCCAGGGAGATCCACCTCTAATGGGTTTGAAGCACCTCATTATCGGAGGACTTTCCTATCAGTGGCATTACGTGACTCCGATTAGAAATTACCTGTCGTCTCGTGATAAGCCACGCCCTGCCACACAGACAAAGGTCAAAAAGGTCAAACAGTTTTTCCTTGACCCATTACCAACCTTTGCTTCACATTTGGTGGCGTGACGCCCCCTTTTTGAAAAATGTTGCGAAAGGTTCCTCTGTTATTCCTCCGCCCAGGACTAACTTTCCCACCTAATGTGTTGCAAATCCATGCATCGCTTGTTCCCAGACGGAAACGCATACACACAACATTGCAACACCCACTGCCATGTCCACTTTTCGGCGTGAAACGTATATCAGTTCTTCCCCGGACAATAATTCAACCAAATTCGGCTCAATTATATATATATATATATATATATATATATATATATATATATATATATATATATATATATATATATATATATATATATATATATATATATATATATATATATATATATATATATATATATATATATATATATATATATATATATATATCCATTACAACTAATCTCTTTTTTAATAAATTCACTTCATCCATTTCAGGTTAATCCATCTTTGGTTAACCAGCTAACAGTAGCAGTGAGCGGGTCTAATCAAAAAGATAACATATTTACATTTGAAATTATTGGACAAGTGATTCTCTTATGGTTTTATGCACTTTTCCAGTGCAACATTCCCATTTACAATATTTCTTAATTATTATTATTGATTAAAATTATAATAAATGAACTTTTGTAGGTTATGTTACAAAATGTATATATATTTATTTTAGCTTGTGCTGACCCATCAACCTCAACTACTCTACATCTGTCCAGTTCTGTTGAATGGATCAGAAGATCTCAACCTTTCCTTCCTACCTTCCCCACAACCACTACCTGAATCTCAAGGCACACCAACTTAAAGTTGAAGGGAATGATAATGAAAAAGGTCACACACATGATCACTCGTATGTCACTACAATTTCCATGCTTCAAAAAGGCATCACGCTAGAAACACCAAACAAACTTTCCCTAAATTGTCGTTGGACAGTTTCGTTTAACACAATTATGTGTCCGTTATTTGTTAACTTCAGCTAGTGACAAATGTATTCCAGATGTACAGAGATGGTAGCTACCGTGCACTTGTAGTCGACCTTATTAATTGTATTATGTAGTGTATTGCATTGGCCGTGTTGTGTTGTGTTTCTCTTATTTGTTCGTTGTGTCGAGGGGTAAATGGCTCCCCACGTGGAGGTGTACTGGAATGACCTCTAACCCGTGTCCTGTTTCACCAGAGCACTGCTTAGCACACTCAAAGCGTCGAACGAGAAGAGAGAAAGACGAATGCTCGAGGATGAAACCAATTCCCCGTGACGTTCCCGTCCGACTGATCAACGGGCGGCTCAGAGTGTTGCCCTGTGACTTGTTTGCTCAGGTACAGGTGTGGTCCAACCTTCTGGTGAGTTCCAAGGAGGTGAGGGGGGGGGGGGGGGGGAGCAGGGAGCCAATCAGAAGGAGCCAAACTGAAGCGAGGCCAATTAGAGGCAGCGATAGTGTAGGTGGGAGATAAGGTGTGAGCCGCCTGGCACCACCAGGTCTTGATTACCTGAGTCAATAAAACCTCAGGCTGGTAAGAGGTCCGGTACAAGGTGACTGGTACCCATTCAGAGCACCACTCTTCAACCCCACCTCACTGCCTTCCTCATCGTCGCTGCGTCCTCTTCTACAAAGCTCTGCCAGACCCTTTTGTCACGGAGACATAAATACTGTCCATTTTGGAAGTGAAAAAGGTACGTCCATTTTGAATCGCTTGGTGGACCTCAACCTTGTTAAAAGATGTACTCTAGAAGAGTCACATTTCTTGCGTTACAGTTGGTTCGAATTTATATTTAGGGCCTACCACCACCACAAGATATAACTGGAATGGTAAAATATGGATTTGACACCTCCATATCTCTATTTCCATTAAGATGTTTTTAGGAAAGAAAAGCAGCTGTATAGTACTAGTATAGTTCTAGTAACAGTATAATAGTAGTAGTAAGTAGTAGTATTCGTAGAAGTAGTAGTAATAGTACAAAGGTATGACGCTAATTGAATCATATTTGTTTGTCATATTGACATATTAAACACCTTTAATAGCATTTATCTGTACTGATCAACCCATTCACTCAAACATGACTCTAAAATGTGCAGGGTAAACTTTAATTATTAACAGCAGAATTACCAGGGAGGGATTCATAATTTACCACCCTCATCTTTCAAGCTGTCCATAGAAGTCTCCATTCTGAGTTCAAACCACACCACAGTCTTCCCTACTTCACATTTCTATTACTGCAATGGATTGAGGTTACTAGACGTAGACCAGCTTCAGGAGCCGGACCAGAGCTTTATCTGACCCCACCGTCGTGTTTCCTCCAGCCCAGCAGAGAACATGCCTCACCGTAGCTGCACCGTGGAGATCAACAACTCCTCCGGATCATACAGCCTCTCTGACCCAAGGTAAACCCGCCCTTGGTTCTTCTAAATGCCAATCACACTGACAGGAAGTACAATCCCCACATTTTTGTATTTTAGGGACAGTAGAGCGTAGTGGGTGAACCCAGCCAAAAGGCACTGGGTTCGATCCCCGGTGTCCGCAGCCTAACTGTTGGAGGCATCCCTGAGCAAGATGCCTTAACCCCTACCTGCTCCTTAATGACCTGCATCTCAATCCACTGTAGGTCACTGTGGATAAAGGCGACTGCCAAATGACAAAAGTGTAGTCGTTTGATCGTGTTTGTTGGTTTGAGTACGTTTGGGTGTCATTGCCCTCACCGTCTGGACGCTCCCTGTGGGCATCAGATAAAAAGGATGATCTTAACGTCACTGTATTCGCTTCGCTGGGCTCATCTGGGTGTCGTTCGGGTGCCAACTTGCTGTCCCATGTCCCCATCCTCAGGCTGTTCATGGAGAGTGGGTGCTGTGAGGTGCCCCTGCCCCCCGTGATCGGCCCGTGCTCCAACGCCAGCGCCTTCTTCAACAAGACCACCGGCGCCGCCACCGGCGCGGTGGGCGTCTTCACCTACAACCTGTTCAACTACGACCTCAACGACTACAGCCACGTGCTGGCCGTCATGTACTCGGTGCCGTACGACCGCCACCTCTACTCCAACTGGTGCGCCGTGGGCATCTTCGACCGCGGCGGCGAGTGCGACCACAACCTCTACGACGTCATGTACAACGGCTCGGAGGACGGCTTCACGCGGGCCAAGGCGGACGGCTGCGGCGTGTCGTACGAGGGGGACTACGTGGTGGTCAGCGCCACCATGTCTGACTCAGGCGAGGCCGTAGTGAGGGTGGATATCAACGACGTGGGCATGTACTAGGACAGGGGAGGTGGAGGAGCTGGGCATGTACTAGGACAGGGGAGGTGGAGGAGCTGGGCATGCAGTAGGACAGGGGAGGTGGAGGAGCTGGGCATGCAGTAGGACAGGGGAGGTGGAGGAGCTGGGCATGCAGTAGGACAGGGGAGGTGGAGGAGCTGGGCATGCAGTAGGACAGGGGAGGTGGAGGAGCTGGGCATGCAGTAGGACAGGGGAGGTGGAGGAGCTGGGCATGCAGTAGGACAGGGGAGGTGGAGGGAGGGTGGTGCTGTGTGTGTGGACCCTCCCGTAGTTTCAACCATATCGTATATTGGACGATAAAGGTAATCATTATCTCTTTATTGGTAGAGTTCATTAAAGCCCACTAACGACATTCAAGAGCTTTTGGTGTCATTTATTATTTGTGTTTTTGACTCCACATTATTTTAGGTCACCTCTTTTATCTTAGTATTTGTTTCACTCAATGCTCTTTGGTGATACTTGAAGGAGGTATTGATGAACAATTAAAGTAACTTTGTAAGAACCTTTTTGCTCGGCATCAAACACCCAGAGCACTACACTATCCTGCCACACCTCACACCACGGCCCTTCGAATGACTCAAACATCCACAATACCACGTTGAAACCGAGTGAGCACAAGATTGTGTTAATCTTTAGTCCAGACAAAGATAAGCAGAGTCTGGCTCCTGTGATAAGACGCCCAGGTACTACGAATATTACGATCAGGGAGGGACTGACCATACATTTAGTCATCTTTAAGGATTGGGTTTGCGATAACAGCAGTACTTAGAGAACCTTCAACAGTGTTATCAATATTATTCTTCCGAACAAATGGAGCAAAAAGATTACAAAACAAATTGGTGAGACTTTAACTTTCTATTTGGTCAGGCGTAGGCGTTTTTATCCAAAGCGACTTACAGTGTTACGGTTTGATCTAAAAACATGAAATAACAATAACATTTCACTAAGGGATGTGTCCACAACACATCCCCCGAATATCTTGTCAGGATCATGTCAGAGTATATTAATATACACCTCAAAGTCAGCTAATAAACTCGGTCTTGGAAGGACTCAGGAGTGTAAGGGTGTGGTCTGAATCCCCCCCCCCCTCGCTGATATGTGTAGTTTGTACTTCATCAAAGTCTGAAACGCAGCCAATAGCCACTGTCGCCATAGCGACTGACCTGGCTCGGCCACGTGAGTGGGAGGTAATTGGTCATCGCTTGGCCAGGTAGCCAGGAAGGAAAACAGACTCCACCCAGCGTGAAGGAATAGAAGGAAATCGATAGACTGACATTACGTGAGACTGTGAAGGACTTCATGGAACACCATTTGCTGTTGCTTGATGCACACCTGGACACACCTGGACACCACCAATAGAAGTAAAGGACCGCTGGGGTCCATCAGCCGAAAGTATCTTTTTCAGGATGCTTACACGTAGAGTGCGGAAGACCTAACGGAAAGCCTTCGGGCTGGGATTCAAACTACTGACCACTGGGAACCCAGAGTGCTAACAAGGCTGTGGTCCTCTGTGGCCCGAGGACATGGTTTGCTATGGGAGTGTGCAGGTGGAGGCACACCTAATGTTTCCCAGTCTATTGTTTACAACTCACCAAACACCAGGGCCAGGCCATGAGAGGTCCCCACCGCGATGACTCCAGACACCGTCTGCATGGAAGACGAAACAGACCAATGAAACACAGGGAGACAGAGTGGCCCTGCCCTCATAGGCTGCAGAGAGGGACAGACAGGTGGCCACTGAGCACTGGCTCCAATACGGTTTGATTTAGTTTGTTAAATTACTTGCTCAAATAAAGAGAAAGTTACACGTTATTGTCACGTTGGTCTTGCAGCAGCTTGGGAAACGGCAAAGTGCAAATACTGAACAATCCAATCAAAATAGTGAAGAATAATCCAAATAACTAACAAAATACAATCAAAAGACAGAGAGAATCTCTCCGGTACCAGGATACTTACTATGGCTGTGGGTAATCCTGCGTCCACTTTATCCTGCAGAGACGGAAGACAAGGAGAGAGTTACAAATGCTAGCCTCCCCTTGCAAAGGTCTCAAACCCATGCAAAGCTGCATGTGTGCGTGTGTGTGCGTGTGCGTGCATGCGTGTGTGCATGTGCGTGCATGCGTGTGTGCGTGTGTGCGTCTTACAGCAGCAGAGACGATCTGAGCAGAGATCCCCTTCAGCAGACTGTGTCTCAGAACAGATCCATGCACGTTAGAGTTCATCTCCACAGTCTTCTTCTTCCTGCACACAGACACGCACACACAATATAATATCAATAACCAAAATCAGCATGACCCAAAAATGTATAATTTGGACTATTAGATGATTAATTACAATTATATCATTAACATTCTTCAGAATACCCGACTACTAAAACAATACGTGTGTGTGTGTGTGTGTGTGTGTGTGTGTGTGTGTGTGTGTGTGTGTGTGTGTGTGTGTGTGTGTGTGTGTGTGTGTGTGTGTGTGTGTGTGTGTGTGTGTGTGTGTGTGTGTGTGTGTGTGTGTGTGTGTGCGGGCGTGCGTGCGTGCGTGCGGGCATGTTGGAACAAGAGCCAGGACACCGGGGTTATCACCCCTATTCTAGCAATGACCGCATCGGGTAATACACTACTAAACGGTACCGCGGGCGGCGCTGCTCACTAGCATCGGGTAATACACTAGTAAACGGTACCGCGGGCGGCGCTGCTCACTAGCATCGGGTAATACACTAGCAAACGGTACCGCGGGCGGCGCTGCTCACTAGCATCGGGTAATACACTAGCAAACTGTACCGCGGGCGGCGCTGCTCACTAGCATCGGGTAATACACTAGTAAACGGTACCGCGGGCGGCGCTGCTCACTAGCATCGGGTAATACACTAGCAAACGGTACCGCGGGCGGCGCTGCTCACTAGCATCGGGTAATACACTACTAAACGGTACCGCGGGCGGCGCTGCTCACTAGCATCGGGTAATACACTAGCAAACTGTACCGCGGGCGGCGCTGCTCACTAGCATCGGGTAATACACTAGCAAACGGTACCGCGGGCGGCGCTGCTCACTAGCATCGGGTAATACACTAGCAAACGGTACCGCGGGCGGCGCTGCTCACTAGCATCGGGTAATACACTAGTAAACGGTACTGCAGCGGGCCCCGCCCGCTGCAGTACCGTTTGAGGTGGGCCGGGTCCCCGCTGTCCGAGCTGGCCAGGGAGGACGTCTCGCAGGAGTGGCTGTCCACGGGGTCCGTGTTCAGGAGACTGGTGTCCTCCCACATGAAGGTCTCCTCCTCCGTCTCAGGCTGCACGAGAACACGGAACACACGCCGTCACATGACCGCCGTCACATGACCGCCGTCACATGACCGCCGTCACATGACCGCCGTCACATGACCGCCGTCACATGACCGCCGTCACATGACCGCCGTCACATGACCGCCGTCACATGACCGCCGTCACATGACCACACTTGAACCCTGGACCTGTTACCAGGTGGATGTCGTTAAGGTAGACGAGGGGGAGTGTGTGAAGCAGCAGACTCAGATAACTTTGTCAATAAGAGGACTTAGCAGGTATATAAAGTAGTTGGGGTCCAAAATGAACTCTTTCCACCAGCCAATGGCGAATAGATTTGACCATTAGGCAGGTAGAAAATGCAGGGCTACATATTAGATCAATTGCTTTGCCGGTCGATGTTTC
This sequence comes from Lota lota, assembly GCA_026745465.1. Classification (NCBI taxonomy): domain Eukaryota; kingdom Metazoa; phylum Chordata; class Actinopteri; order Gadiformes; family Lotidae; genus Lota; species Lota lota. Next base: position 596,602 of record JACYXH010000491.1, on the reverse strand, counting down.
CACTCTGGCAGGTTAACAGACAAAAGTCTACAAGTTCATTTTGGACCCAGCAAGTACCTCATTAATATAGAGAAAAAACACAGGTAGTGTCCTGTAACTCATTAATAAAGAGTAAACACATGCATTATAGTGTACCTCATTAATATAGAGTAAACATTCATTATAGTGTAGCTCATTAATAGAGTAAACACTGGCAGTGTACTGTACCTCATTAATATAGAGTAAACACTGGCAGTGTACTGTACCTCATTAATATAGAGTAAACACTGGCAGTGTACTGTACCTCATTAATATAGAGTAAACACTGGCAGTATACTGTACCTCATTAATATAGAGTAAACACTGGCAGTGTACTGTACCTCATTAATATAGAGTAAACACTGGCAGTGTACTGTACCTCATTAATATAGAGTAAACACTGGCAGTGTACTGTACCTCATTAATATAGAGTAAACACTGGCAGTATACTGTACCTCATTAATATAGAGTAAACACTGGCAGTGTACTGTACCTCGTTTAGGATGCTTTCTAGCGTGGGAGGGGTATCCACTTGGGGAATGTCAAACTCCTTATCGTCGATCTGAGGACAGAAGGAGAATATTTAAGAACATCTTCAGTCTTCCCTTAAGCTCTTCTCTGACCTGACAAGTTCAGCATAACAACCATGACGAGACAGAAAGACACACAGACCGATCCTCTCTCAGACAGACGGACAAAGACAGACAGCTGCAGATTATAGATAAGTAAAAACAAAAAATAGATGGCCAGCATTAGTTGTACTCTGTCAGGAGTGCCACCAGCACCGCGGTTATCAGACGGCCATGCCCCAGAATGATGCGGTGGAGGTGATGACACTAGAACGAGTGAGTGGATGAAGGGTTAGCAACTCACTGCATCGATGTCCATGAGGTTGAGCTGCGATGACGCGGACACCAGGCTGCGACAGTCGGGCGACTCCGACATGGTTCCACGTTGAATAGTAACTCAGTTCAAATGTTCAACGGGACTACTACCGGAGGGGGCTACACGACATGAACACGGCGGGGCGCATCGCAGTCCTGCGCACTTCCTTGTTTGCAGCGGAAGGGGACGTCACGTGATAGGTCATGTGTTTTGTTGTGTTTTTCACGACAGTTAAGACAAAACACGACATTCTTTTTTTTATCATTATATAAATAACCACTATTATATACAGTTATCACCATTAAGTTTTATGAAATAATATACAACTTGTTATATATAAAAATGCGTTGTTTACTCTACTACGCATTATACACATAATAAAAAAGATTACAGGGAATTGTGGTAAGATGATAACAATGCATTTGTGTGTGTGTGTGTGTGTCCGTGTTTCTTTAATGGTTCTTAGGTCCTTTTGAATGCAAATCCCAGTTGTTCTTGGGCTTAGCGTTTCATTGATGACAGAAAGTACATAGCCAAGTTAAAGAGCAGCCTACTACACTAACAATACAGAGCAGATAACAGATAGAGACGAACCAGAGAGGGAAAATGCGAGGTGGTGTGAAAACGGACAGGGAGAAATTGATCCATAATTAAATAAGAAGCAAACAATAAGAGCAACGGAACGTTTAAAGAACGCAGCAGGAGGAACTGTGGAGCTGATCGGTGCGTGGCTGGGAGCTGTCCCCGGGGAACCGGTGCTGAACCCGGGTGGGGGGGAGGGAGGGAGAGTGATGTAGAACCGCCGCTCCTTCTCTCGCAGCCACCGCCACGTTTCAACCGCGGTCCTGCACCTCGTCCTGGAGCACCGAGGAACCACTTGGGGACACCGCTACTCTTCACGATAACAGTTGCTCATCAAAGTGAGCCTCGGTGTGTTTTTAAAACAGGCCTGCGGGTGCATGGGAGTCAGGGTGCTGCTGCAGCCGTATGGGGGGCTTCGGGGGTCTCGGCTTGTGAACAAATCCTTCGACTCCCGTTCGCACGGTTCGGTTCGACTGCTATTTTGTTCGGATGATGCTTATGTATTTTTGACTACGAAGAGTGAGATTAGCAGGGCAGGTGCAACCTAAACCCCGCAGGATGTAGCCTACCCCCTCGGACTCATCATCTCTGGGAGGCTGGATGGACGCTAGGAGCCCGGAGAGCCGGGTGGCTTTGCCCTCGGGAGACCATACATCGCTCGTATCGCAATGATGGGGGACGCTATAGACGGAAATCGTTCAACGCGTGTTTTAACCCTGCTTGAACCGTGACGACACGGAGGACGGTATGAATGCACGACATGGGCGGCGGGAGTAGAGACAGCGGCACGGTGCCGACCGCAACGGAGAGCGCGGTGTTTTTGATCCAGTGGTCCGCGGGGAAGGCCTGCCGTGGGTATTTTTAGGCTCACTGTCACCGGGGGCAGACCTGGTGTTCGAGACCCCGTCAGAACAAACCTCGGGAGTCGATCCAAGGACTCCCGTTTGCGTTTCGCAGTGAAAATCAGTAATAATATCAGCGCGTTCTCGGCTAACGTGTTAACACATACGTTTAAAACACGGCAGCCAATCAGAGCGACGCTCGTGCTCTCTTCACTCTTGCCGAATACGGTTGGAAGTAAGACAAAAACATATGCTAATTTGATAAAAGCCGCAGATTTCCGTAGATTTTTTTAACCTCGTTATTCAGTCTGATTCGGATATAAACAGTTTTGATTGCTCCCTGGTTATAATGGGGCCGCCATTGTTTTTTTAACCCGGCAGACTCCTTGTCGGTCAGGAACTGAAATTCCCTCCCCGAGCTCTGATTGGTCCTATCATTTTTCAAATTTTTTTTTGGAAAATGCTTTTAACGGGATCGAGGTCAGGGAACCATAAGGTGAACTCGCGAGATCGGAATGTTCTCACGAGGCTACTTTAGAATGTGGTGGTCGCAGGATTTGGACAAAAATAAACAAAAGAATGCGACTTGATAGCCCGCCGGATGGTCAACGGAAGAGGATCTCCGCTGCCAAAATAAGAGTAAGACCCGCTTTCATATCGTGTACCCCCTTCTGATTTGAACGTCTTCTAATGGTACACCTTAACCGCCCGCCACGTTGTTGGGGGTGGTCAGCTCGGCTGTAACGCTTCGCTCCTTTATTCAGATTCAGCCAACTTTATTGATCCCAAGAAGGGCAATTCATTTGCAGCTTACCTAGCTTACTTACTTATGGGAATTCAACTGGCCCGTCCGCCGATGCAGGTAGGCGGCTGGGGGGACGCTACAGGACGCTGCTGCTGCCGCTTCACTTACCGCTTCTCCGTCGCCGCGTCCCGCAGCGACCTGAAGGTTCATCCACCGTTCACATCGGAGGCGCGGCGAGCGAGCGGGAGCTCCATGAGCGAACTGCCGCCGCCGCCACACCGCTATGCGCTTAGCAGTGTCATCACCTCCACACGAGACCCGCTCACAGCCCAACCGTCTGCACCACCACCCAAAGCCCGAGTGACCCCACCCCCCCACCTCCAAGCCCCCTTCGGGCCAGAGGTGGATGAGGAGGAGAGGGAGGAGGAGGAGGAGGAAGAAGAGGAGGAGGGGAGCCGGAAGGAGAAGTCTAACGACAACATGTCCATCAACAGCCTGAACGACAGTGGCGCCCGCACGCCACTGTGCCGCATCTGCTTCCAGGGGCCGGAGCAGGTGGGAGACACGTGTGTGTGTGTGTGTGTGTGTGTGTTTATATATGTTTATGTGTCTTGGTGGTGGAGGCTGTCCTGAATTGTGTGGACGTCAGGACGTCTCTCTCTCTCTCTCTGTCTGTCTGTCTTTGTCTCACTTTGATAGGATTAAAACTGAAGGCTCCACGCTACAGTGCCCTGGAATGCACACACACACACCAACTCACACACACTGCAGACAGACACACACACACACACACACACTACACTATAGACACACACACACTACACGTATATACACTAGAGACACACACCCACATACACACTATTGTCTGCAGAACAGTGGAGGTATTCGCTGTTCTCTGCCACCCATGCTGCCTTCTCCCTGAACGTCCATAGACTCCATGGATCTCCCGGCAGGTTTGTGTTATCGCCAATGCATGTGTTTCCCCTCCTATCCTGCAGGGGGAGCTGCTGAGCCCGTGCCGCTGCAGTGGCTCGGTGCGCTGCAGCCACGAGCCCTGCCTGGTGAAGTGGATCAGCGAGAGGGGCTCCTGGAGCTGTGAGATCTGCTACTACAAGTACCACGTGGTCAGCATCAGCACCAAGAACCCACTGCAGGTAGGGACCAGGCCCACCTGGCAACCAGCAGTGCTGCTGTGTTACAGCAGAACATCTGGACCAGCAGTCCTACTGTGTTACAGCAGAACATCTGGGAGGAGATCACAGAGGCTGGGCCGGAAACCAGCAACTGAAAAGGGGCGGAGTTACACCAGTTACTAGTTGCCTTTAGCCAATCACACGCTTACAGATCCCCACCTCCAGCAACATGATTGGTCAAAACAAATATGAAGCGAAAGGGGAGTATAGTTTATCCAGGTGTGCTAAATGCACACCTGGATATCACCTGTCCATCACTTTAAAAAGGTAAAATGGAGATCTTAGCAAGGTGTTCCAAAGCCCCAGTAAAGGGGCTTGACCACGCAGGCCGTGTCCTCACTCATCAAATCGACAGACCACTCCAATATGACGGGAACAGACGCGATCAAGACTTCACCTTCCACAGCTCGACACGGGAATAACCACACAAGGCGGTCCAAGTTGTGGAGCCCGTGGCTCAGCAGGTCTGGTGGTACACCTACACTGGAGCCAACTGCTTATCGTGGCTGCCACAGTGTGTGTTTGCGTGCGTGAGTGTGTTAGTGTGCGTGTGAGTGTGTTAGTGTGCGTGTGTGTGTATGTGTGTTTGTGTTAGTGTGCATGTGTGTGTGTTTGCGTGCATGTGTGTGAGTGTGTTAGTGTGCGTGTGAGTGTGTTAGTGTGTGTGTATGTGTGTTTGTGTTAGTGTGCATGTGTGTGTGTTTGCGTGCGTGTGTGTGAGTGTGTTAGTGTGCGTGTGAGTGTGTTAGTGTGCGTGTGTGTGTATGTGTGTTTCTGTTAGTGTGCATGTGTGTGTGTTTGCGTGCGTGAGTGTGAGTGTGTTAGTGTGCGTGTGAGTGTTAGTGTGCGTGTGTGTGTATGTGTGTTAGTGTGCATGTGTGTGTGTTTGCGTGCGTGAGTGTGTTAGTGTGCGTGTGTGTGTATGTGTGTTTGTGTTAGTGTGCATGTGTGTGTGTTTGCGTGCGTGAGTGTGAGTGTGTTAGTGTGCGTGTGTGTATGTGTGTTAGTGTGCATGTGTGTGTGTGTTTGCGTGCGTGTGTGTGAGTGTGTTAGTGTGAGTGTGTTAGTGTGAGTGTGTTAGTGTGCGTGTGTGTGAGTGAGTGTGTGTATGTGTGATGGAGAGAACTCCAGCTCTCTGAAGCGAGACAGATCCTATAGCTCTGCTGTGTGGACATGCTTCAAGGATTCAAATACTGCTTCTGTTCATGGCAAGGAAACCAGAGACAGACACACAGATCTGTTCTTTACATCCGTTTCTTATTTCACCCATAATTCTTAATTGATTTCCTTTGCTATTTTTGGTTAATAATCCGTTTTGACAGCCAATTAAATCCACACACCAGGGAAGCCAAACAGTCATTTGTATTTGTGGCATGAAGCAAATTAAAACCAACCCCATAATTCCCCCTGAAGATACATCCAGAAAACCTTATTCCTGAAGCTTTGGTATTCAGCAACAGCCGGACCAAGATAGTGAAGCCTCTGCCTTTATCTATTATGGAAAGACCTGGAACAACTCTCTCTCCCTCCCTCCCTCGCTCCCTCTCTGTCGCCTCCCCTCTTCCTCCCTTCTATCCTTCCTCACTGTGTTTCCCATCTCCCCCTCTTTCCCATCCTACCTCCCACCTTCCACTCTCTCCCTCTGTCTCTCACTCCCTCCCATCCTCCCTCGTTTCCTCTCCCTTACTCCTCCATCCCTCCCTCTCCTCTCCCTCTTTCCCATCCTACCTCCCACCTTCCACTCTCTCCCTCTGTCTCTCACTCCCTCCCATCCTCCCTCGTTTCCTCTCCCTTACTCCTCCATCCCTCCCTCTCCTCTACCCCCCCCCCCCCCCCCCCCCCCCCTTCCAGTGGCGCTCCATCACCCTGACGGTGATCGAGAGGGTGCAGATCGCGGCGGCGCTGCTGGGCACTCTCTTCCTGCTGGCCAGCATCTCCTGGCTGGTCTGGTCCTCTCTCAGCCCCAACGCCCGCTGGCAGCGCCAGGACCTGCTCTTCCAGATCTGCTACGCCATGTACGGCTTCATGGACCTGGTGTGCATAGGTGAGGAGGAGGAGGAGGGAGTGGAGCAGGAAGGGGAGGAGGAGACCCATAGATGCCCCCGGAGCTCTAACGATTTAGGTTGCAGGCTAGTCTGAAGACATGGATCTGAATTCAATGGGAGACGCGTTAGATAAAAGCGGTTTGCTGAATATACAAAAATAGATAATTAAGCATTGATTAGCACATTAGCATTGATTTTATTTGTTTATGTGTGTGTGTGTGTGTGCGTGCGTGTGTGGGTCCGTGCGTGTGTGGGTTTGTGCGTGTGTGTGGGTCCGCGTGTGTGTGTGCATGTGTGTGTGTGGGTCCGTGTGTGTGTGAGTGTGTGTGTGTGTGCGTGCGTGTGTGTGTGGCTCCGTGCGTGTGTGTGTGTGTGTGGGTCTGTGTGTGTGTGTGTGTGCGTGTGTGTGTGTGTCCGTTTGTGTGTGCGTGCGTGCATGTGTGTGTGTGCGTGTGTGTGTGCGTGTGTGTACAGTGCTCATCGTTCACGAGGGCCCGTCTGTCTTCCGGATCTTCCACCGGTGGCAGGCGGTCAACCAGCGCTGGAAGGTCCTCAACTACGACAAGGTAACACCGGCCCCGTCCGCTTGGATCCGGCCCCGTCCGCTTGGATCCGGCCCCGTCCGCTTGGAGACCAGCGGCGCCAGAGGCGTTTGTTCTGCCATCCCAACATATACATAAAACACCCCAAAAAAGACTTGGTGGCAAAGACAATAGTCTGGGGCTTAAAGTGAACCTGAATGAATGAATGAATGAGTGAATCCTGCTGTAATGAGGTATACTCCCCCTTTAATGAGATGATCCTGTTTTAATGAGGTTCTCCTGCTGTAATGAGGTATACTCCCCCTTTAATGAGATGATCCTGTTTTAATGAGGTTCTCCTGCTGTAATGAGGTATACTCCCCCTTTAATGAGATGATCCTGTTTTAATGAGGTTCTCCTGCTGTAATGAGGTATACTCCCCCTTTAATGAGTACCCCTAATGAGTCTGGATTCCCTGTAAGTCCTGACCGTGTGCCCCTCCAGGCCCGGGACCTGGCGGAGCAGCAGAAGCCAGACTCGCCCCCCAGGAGACAACCTCCCCTGCCGGCCCCCGGCGCCCGGACGGGAGACTCCCCTGCGCCTCCTCCTCCGCACGGACTGACGGCCACCTCCTCGCGCTCCTCCGCTCTTCTGGCCGCCGTCGCCATGACGATGACGCCGGCCGACCCCGGCGCGACCTCCTCACCCGACCTGGAGGAGGAGGAGGAGGAGGAGGAGCAGCGGGTGGAAGAGGAGGCGCAGGGGGAGGGGGACATGGAGGAGGTGGAGGTCTTGCCCCCGGCGGTGGGGGTGATCTGGGGGTCTGAGCGGAGCGGGGTGCCCCCGACCTTGCGGGGGAACCTCGAAGGCGGCGACGGCAGCGACGCAGGCGGTGGCGGTGGCTACCGCTGGACCTACAGCGTGCTGCACATTCTGGGGCAGCGGGGGGCCCCGGGACCCCAGGCCCGGAGCCCAAGCCCACCACTGCCCCTGACCCAGGGACCCAGAGACCCCAACCGGGAGCTGGTCATGAGGGTCACCTCGCTGTGAGGGGGGGGGGGGGGGGGCTGGAACAAAATAAAACTAAAACACTCAACGAGGTCGGAGGACAGGTGTGAGTCGGTGTTGTTACTGCAGAGACCCCCTCGCTGGTGGTGTACAGGGACCATGGGGGAGGGGGGGGGGGGGGGGGGGGGGGGGGGGGGGGGGGGCGCTGATGGGAGGATCGGGAGGGTGGGTGAGAGATGGGGAGGTGGAGTGGGTGAGCGATGGGGAGGTGGAGTGGGTGAGCGATGGGGAGGTGGGGGAGAGATAGGGAGGTGGGGGAGAGATAGGGAGGTGGGGGAGAGATAGGGAGGTGGGGGAGTGGGTGAGCGATGGGGAGGTGGGGGAGAGATAGGGAGGTGGGGGAGTGGGTGAGCGATGGGGAGGGGGGGAGAGATAGGGAGGTGGGGATGCCGTTGGGAGTGAGAGATGGGGAAGAGGGAGGGATTCAGGGACATTGTGTTGTACAACACAGTGGTGTACAACACAGTGGTGAGCATAAGTCCGTTCTCCTCACCAAGACACCCGTGTGGTTCCTGCAGGGTGATGTCATAGGCCCCTAACGACGGCCGTTAACCCGAGCAGGGGACCTGGACCCGCGGGAGGACCCCGTGTCTGCATGACTGGAATGCCTTTTCATTTTTACTCATCCCTTTTGGTTTCGCTGCTACTTTTGTACCTCGGGAGAGTCTTCTGAGCTCAGCTCATCTCTGCTTCTAAGGTCTGCGATTTTAAGTGGCATTAAAAGCTCTTTAAAAAGCTCTTCGCTTATGAACTGGCTGTGTCCAGATGTGTTTGCCGTGTTGTCATCGACATGCGTTTTGCCCCCCCCCCCCCAGAACACTCTGTTACACGCTGTCGCCCTCCTGCACATCGTTTGCTGCTTGAATACGTTTGCGAACGAGTCGTCTTACTTCTGGATCTTCAACGTGCCAGGTCTCGTTTATGAGCGCGAAACAAGAATCCTTTCTTGGTGGTTGGTTCCTCCTGGGCAGTGGTTCACAAAGTATGGGTCTCTCGACCCAGTTGGGGCGTGGGCTGCGCTCTCACTTCTGCACGCAACACAAGAGATTCACTCGTGACACAGAAGGATCACCGGTCCCAGTGTGGTCGGTGTTCTGAGTGCGGCCGGGTCCAGTGGACACACTGAAATGGTCTTTCGGGTCCTGAGATGAAAATGGTTAACATCCATCCATGGGTGGAGAAGACGGCCTCCACCCTCTCAGACCAAACCACTGTGACACAACATGTGGATACACACAAGGAAGACGCAGGGAAACAATGGTCTATTCTGACAGGAGGCCCCTGCTGGACTAGCTGTAGACACACCGAGATGATGGGAGGAAACACGAGAAAGGCTAAATCAGCAGAAATCGAACCTGAACTTTTGTCAAGTCAAACTGAAGTGCATGAGCGCTACTGGATGCAGACGTTGTGACCGAGTGATGTGAAACCGTGAGAGAGTAGAACTAATGAAGTAGTATCACCACAGCTGAAGAAGTAAAAGCCTTGGGGAGCGACCAGGGCAGTACAAACTGTTTCATTCAGATGTGTGTGGTTCACTGCCTGTCATTTAAAGATGAGATGAACTGAGATTGACTGAGATTAATCCCCAATGGGAAATGTGGGAAAAGTTAAGAACAGATACAAATGTAAAATAAGAATAAGCCAAAAAAAAATATATAGATCTATACAGATAGGATCATATCATCTTGAAACGAATGCAATACTACCAGCAGTTTTCCAACTCCAAGCGGTGCTGACGTCCACACCTTCCTCTCGTCTGGTCCAGCTCCCACGACCTGGACCTCTGAGACAACATGAAGCCCCTTGTTTTCTATACCTACGTGGGGGGGGGGGGGGGGGCAGACACAGCCTGGCTCCAGGTCGCCACACATCTACCGTCTCATCGATCAGCACTCAGTCTCATTGGATGACCCTTCAAAACGCCATTCTTTTGGAACCGTAAAGGGTGCTGTATGATGTGTGTGTGTGTGTGCGTCTGTGTGTGTGCGTCTGTCTAAAGTGTAACCCAATGGCAACAATACAAGACACAATTTCGTTGCAATTTGTAATACAAATTTTATTAGTGTCCTATAAATACATTGGAATTCAAATGGAATTTTACTGATTTCTCTGTGTGCCTGTTTAAACTGTGAACCAACCAATAGGGTGAGAGGAGGGGGGGGGGGGGGGGGTGTACATCCATTTCCCAGTGGACAACTTCCCAGTTCATGTTTAAACTAAAAGGACCAATCAGAAGAAGGAGACCAGAGTCATGTAGGTCACAGGACAAGCTGTGGACCCCAGCGATGGGGGTCCACAGCGGACCATGAGACACCGGGACACCAAATCACCAACAGTGGTAGTGTGGTAGAACGTCCCGTATTTACAGGATGGGCCAATACTGCGTAGAACGGTCTGTCCTATTAACGGTCCCCTCAGTCCCCTAGTCCCCTCAGTCCCCTAGTCCCCTCAGTCCCCTCAGTCCCCTAGTCCCCTAGTCCCTTCTTCACTCTCAGGGTTATTGCTGGTCGGTGAAATGATACGAGACGACCTAATCATTTACACGCCGACATCTTTGTCATTTTGTATTCACGCCTCTCGTAACATCTTTCATAATCTACAGTATCTACAGTATTTAACGCGTTGCAAAAACACCAAAAGGTAATCACTTTGGGGGGGGGTTGTACTAAAGGAGGGGGGAAAAGGCACAACTGCGACGTTATGGGAGTAAGCCCCACCCACCTGCGGTATAAACACATCCTGTACTGTACTGACGGACAGGAAGTGACTGTGTGTACTTCCTTTAGCACGCTGCACTGTCCATGAACCCAGTCCAGGTCAGAGAGTTAAGTGAAATGAAAAAAGAAAGCAGGATCTAACACAACTGACAATGTTCACTTGAAGCTACTCTTTCAAACTAAAACCACTGGGTGATGGAGGTTCTTCCTGGTCACATTAGGAGCCTGGGTGGCCAGGGGGGGGGGGGGGGGGAAGGGGTCTGGTGGTGCGAGTGATGGGGTCAGATGGTTTTAAAAAGGCATCTGCAGGTCTGCGTATTTTTACTCCAGTTCCACCAACAGGTCTCCTTCTCCAACCGTCTCTCCAGCCTTGCAGTGGACGCTCTTCACCTGGAACCCAGAGGAGGAGATCAGGAGGAGACCAGAGGAGGAGGAGACCAGAGGAGGAGATCTCCTCTGATCAAGAGAGACCAGAGGAGCTCAAAGATGATCAAAAAGGGTTCCAGAGGAGGAGATCAAAGATGATCAGAGAAGATTGAGAGACGGCCAAAGATCAGAGTAGGACCAGATGAAGACATGGACAACACCCAGGTTCATGAGCTCGTTCTGTGGTTGAACTGGGAGGAGAGACATCTCACCTTTCCCGTTTTGGCCGCAGTCATGCTGTTCTGCATCTTCATAGCCTCAATAACGCAGATCTCCTGGCCCGCTGCCACCTGCACACACAACACGAGAAGCTAGAAGGATGCTTCATAAAACACACAAAGCTATGGAAGGAGTTTGCTTTGAGCTTTACACTACAACCAAGCATGCTAGGATAAGAAGATGCGCCACTTGGTATAATAAGCAACTGAACTGGATAGTGTGGAGTGAAACGATAGCTGTCTACTGCTCCTCATGTGAGCGAGCGAGTGAATGAGCGAGTGAGTTAGTGAGCGAGCGAGTAAGTAAGCGGTGAGTGAGTGAGTGAGTGAGTGAGTGAGTGAGCGAGTGAGTGAGCGAGTGAGTGAGCGAGTGAGTCAGCGAGCGAGTAAGTAAGCGGTGAGTGAGTGAGTGAGTGAGTGAGTGAGTGAGCGAGCAAGTGTGTGAGCGAGTGAGCGAGTGAGTGAGTGAGTGAGTGAGTGAGTGTCACCGTGTCTCCAGGCTGGACGGACACGGCCACCACGGAGCCCGGCATGGGCGAGCGCAGGATGCTGCTGGTGTCTTCTGGAACCTTCTCCGGCATGAAGGAGCTCAGCTCAGCAGCAAGCTGGGACAGGACCCGCACCTTGAACTACACACACCAGAGACACACACCCAGAGACACACACACACCACCAGAGACACACACACAACCAAAGAGACACACACACAGACACACACACACACCACCAGAGACACACACACACACACAACCAGACACACACCCAGAGACACACACACACCACCAGAGACACACATACACACAGAGAGACACACACACACCACCAGACACACACACACAACCAGACACACCCAGATACACACACACACAACCAGACACACACACACACACACAACCAGACACACACACACCACCAGAGACACACACACACAACCAAAGAGACACACACACACAACCAGACACACAGACACAAATTAACAACAACAGAGACACACAAGCACATACACACACACACACACATATACATATTAATACAACCACACACACACACTGTTGAAATGGCAATACACCCATCGGCTAATCATGCTGATCTTCTGTAGCCTGAATCTAAATGGTCTCTAGCGTAAGCATGGTAAAATAGATGCATGTGTATTTTTGAGAGGCAGTCTTACCGATGTTCCCATGTACTGAAGACAGACCTCCCCAGACGCAGTCCTGGACAGACACTAGAGCACAACATCAACTCAGTCGTCATGTGTTAAGTAAGAAAAATGATCATCAACACACCACGTTTTAATCTTAAACAGCCTCAGTGTAGCTAACCCTCAGGCTACTTTATAAACCTGTAGCAACCCACTAGTTAGCTGGTAGCTGTAACCAACTAGCTAAGTGCTAGTTAGCTAGTAGCTTACTGCTGATTTGCTAGTAGCAAGATACTTGTAGCTGTAGCCAACTGCCAGTTAGCTAGTAGCTGTAGGTAGCTAAGCCTAATTAGCTAGTAGCAGTAACCATCTGCCAGTTAGCCAGTAGCTGTATGTAGCCAAGTGCTAGTAAGCTAGTAGGCATAGTAACCATCTGCTAGTTAGCTGGTAGCGGTAACCAGATTGCCAACCGCTGCTTGGCAAGCAGCTAAAGGCTCCAAGTACCTGCAGCATCCTGTGTGTGTTGTTGATCTTCAGGGGCAGCAGGGGTGAGGCCAGGTCCCACTCCCCACTCACCTCCAGCCTGTCTCCCCCCACCTCCACCTGGGGGAGGGAGGGAGGGAGACGGAGACAGAAAGGGAGAGGAGGGACAGACACAAACAGAGGGAGGAGGGAGATAAGGAGACAAAGGAGAGGAGGGATTCAGAATACTTGATTAGTGCCAGGGTGAAACAATGGCTGTGCGCAAGATAGAAAAGTCTGTAAAATAATATAAAATAAACATATGTAAAACATATATAACAAAAGTACAGCAATGCCGTACAAAATATTGAAAAATTAACTATCAACTATAGAGTGGCGAAGGGTAAACTATAAATAAGAGTTTGCACTGTGTGTTGCAGCTGTACTCAAAGTCATGGCATCGGACTCACAGTGTAAGTGTGTCCTGTTCTCGAGACCACCACCGGGTGGCGCTCCTGACGCAGCTCCACACACAGATCCCAGCGCCGGCGCTCCTGGGTGGAGTTGGACACCCTGGAGAACACAGTTCAACCCCTCAGGACTCACATGGCCGCTCTGACAACGTCGTCAGTAACCTGGTCGATTGCTGGACAAGCGTCCCCCAACCTTCAGTCCCATGTACCCCACGTGCCCATCAGTACGGCCAGCTAACCCCTTCGTCCACACCAACACCACTGATCTTTTCCTTTGAACTAATGCTATACCATCACTGTCAATATTGTAAGGGCCTAAGGATTTCAAATGATTCGTTTCTGCTCTGAACGTTTAACTGATCAACCGATGACAAATTCAGAAAATTCATATTTGACGTTGTGTTTTTATTTTTAGGTAGAACACAGCAAAGGATCAAAATATGAACACACGTGATCACGTAGCTTAGCTCAGGTGTTGATCACTAGGGTGCATGAAGGTTAGCTCAGGTGTTGATCACTAGGGTGCATGAAGGTTAGCTCAGGTGTTGATCACTAGGGTGCATGAAGGTTAGCTCAGGTGTTGATCACTAGGGTGCATGAAGGTTAGCTCAGGTGTTGATCACTAGGATGCATGAAGGTTAGCTCAGGTGTTGATCACTAGGATGCATGAAGGTTAGCTCAGGTGTTGATCACTAGGGTGCATGAAGGTTAGCTCAGGTGTTGATCACTAGGATGCATGAAGGTTAGCTCAGGTGTTGATCACTAGGATGCATGAAGGTTAGCTTAGGTGTTGATCACTAGGGTGCATGAAGGTTAGCTCGGGTGTTGATCACTAGGGTGCATGAAGGTTAGCTCAGGTGTTGATCACTAGGGTGCATGAAGGTTAGCTCAGGTGTTGATCACTAGGATGCATGAAGGTTAGCTCAGGTGTTGATCACTAGGATGCATGAAGGTTAGCTCAGGTGTTGATCACTAGGATGCATGAAGGTTAGCTCAGGTGTTGATCACTAGGATGCATGAAGGTTAGCTCAGGTGTTGATCACTAGGATGCATGAAGGTTAGCTCAGGTGTTGATCACTAGGATGCATGAAGGTTAGCTCAGGTGTTGATCACTAGGATGCATGAAGGTTAGCTCAGGTGTTGATCACTAGGGTGCATGAAGGTTAGCTCAGGTGTTGATCACTAGGGTGCATGAAGGTTAGCTCAGGTGTTGATCACTAGGATGCATGAAGGTTAGCTCAGGTGTTGATCACTAGGATGCATGAAGGTTAGCTCAGGTGTTGATCACTAGGGTGCATGAAGGTTAGCTCAGGTGTTGATCACAGTTTAAAGGATTCATTCTGGGGCTGAATGGCTGCCTGTAAACGTGCCTCAAGTTCATTTTGAATAAGCGGAGGACAACCCGATCGGCCAATCAGAGGCTATGCATGCAGTGGCATGGTTTCCCCTCTAGGGGGAGACACCTACGGCAGACCAGTGTAAGTGTTGTTGGGTTCGTTTCTGCGGGTTCCTCACCTCAGGTTCCCCAGGAAGGTCTGCGCGCGCAGCTGAGCGGCGACGTGCAGCGCGGCGGCCGAGGCCACCAGCTCCTTCTGACCCCCCGACGTCAGCTGGTGACCTTTGAACCCGTCGGGGTACACCTCCGGCAGGAAGTTGGTGCTGATGTCCCCCGAGATGAAGCGCGGGTGGGTGATGATCTCCCGCAGTAGTGGGATGTTGTGGGTCACACCTGGGGGGGGGGGACGACACACGGACAGACAGACAGAGCTTTGGGATAGTATTTCCTCAACTGTTTCGGCCACAACCCCATTTTTAGGTGTGTGTGTGTGTGTGTGTGTGTGTGTGTGTGTGTGTGTGTGTGTGTGTGTGTGTGTGTGTGTGTGTGTGTGTGTGTGTGTGTGTGTGTGTGTGTGTGTACCTCTGATGACGTAGTTATCCAGGGCGTCCTCCATCTTGGCGAGGGCTTCGGCACGCGTGGCGCCGTAGGTGACCAACTTCAAGAAACAAGCAAGCAAAAAGCTAGCTACTAGAGGTGCACCCCCACCGCCCACTACACACAGCCCCCAACCACCCCCACCCCCACTACACACAGCCCCCAACCACCACCACCACCCACTACCCACAGCCCCCAACCACCCCCACCACCCACTACCCACAGCCCCCAACCACCCCCACTACACACAGCCCCCAACCACCCCCACCCCCACTACACACAGCCCCCAACCACCACCACCACCCACTACCCACAGCCCCCAACCACCCCCACTACACACAGCCCCCAACCACCCCCACCACCCACCACCCACAGCCCCCAACCACCCCCACTACACACAGCCCCCAACCACCCCCACCCCCACTACACACAGCCCCCAACCACCACCACCACCCACTACCCACAGCCCCCAACCACCCCCACTACACACAGCCCCCAACCACCCCCACCACCCACTACCCACAGCCCCCAACCACCACCACCACCCACTACCCACAGCCCCCAACCACCCCCACCACCCACTACCCACAGCCCCCAACCACCCCCACCACCCACTACCCACAGCCCCCAACCACCCCCACTACACACAGCCCCCAACCACCCCCACTACACACAGCCCCCAACCACCCCCACTACACACAGCCCCCAACCACCCCCACCCCCACTACCCACAGCCCCCAACCACCCCCACTACACACAGCCCCCAACCACCCCCACTACACACAGCCCCCAACCACCCCCACTACACACAGCCCCCAACCACCCCCACCACCCACAGCCCCCAACCACCCCCACTACCCACTACCCACAGCCCCCAACCACCCCCACTACACACAGCCCCCAACCACCCCCACTACACACAGCCCCCAACCACCCCCACCCCCCACCACCCACAGCCCCCAACCACCCCTAGCGACCATTCATTTACCCAGAACCCCACTGGCGACACACAGACTCCGGGACTGGGTCTCGGTGTGAATTGACACCTGGTTCAGGTTCAAAATGTACCAATTTAATGAGTTTAATGAATAACCGATGGCAACCCAATCCCTGGTCCTGCTGCTTGATAGCAGGTAGCTAGCTGTGTTCACCACACTCAAGTCTCCCGCACCACTACATCACACACGCAGGGCAGAGGAAGAACGTTACCTTGGAGATCATGGGGTCGTAGTAGATGCTGATGTCACTTCCTTCATGGATCCCGCTGTCCACACGCACCTGCACAGGTGGGACAGGGAGAGAAACACTTGTTCACATTTGCACAATGGCATACCGAACGGTAAAAGATGGCGGCATATTTATCCAGCTGTCGTTGGGAACACAAATGACCAAGACAACAACTTGCCATTACTTGGCCATTTAAGTGTTTATTATGTGTATGAATGGATGAAGTTTAAAATGTATATGTAGAGTGAATTGTAGGGAAATGTACATCACAGGGATGAATATGAATAACGCCCACATAAATTGGGAATTTCTGTTCCTCTCTCTCTCTCCTCCCCCCCCCCCCCCCCCCCCCCCCCCCCCCCCCCCCCCCCCCCCCCCCCCCCCCCCCCCCCCCCCCCCCCCCCCCCCCCCCCCCCCCCCCCCCCCCCCCCCCCCCCCCCCCCCCCCCCAGCGGCTGCACCTACGTTGCTGAGGTTCACCGGTTCCTGGTACTGAGACAACCTGCCGATGGACGGGAGGCCGAAGGACTTGTACGGGTCCTAGGAGAGGAGAGGAGAGGAGAGGAGAGGAGAGGAGAGGAGAGGAGAGGAGAGGAGAGGAGAGGAGAGGAGAGGAGAGGAGAGGAGAGGAGAGGAGAGAGGAGAGAAGCTACTTCAGCTGGAGACTAAAGATACATTTTCTGGGTGCCAAAATGTTCTGTCTTCATAAACAGAATTTGATGTGTTGTTTCCAACAGGACTTTGCGATACAACCAAGACACTGAATGAAGCCCAATAACCAAATGTTGCAAAATGGATTTGAATGCTGGTTACACAATAGCAATACAATTTGTTCTAGAAAGTAAAAAGGTCATACAACGCGCACACATATACACACGCTCTTACCTCAGCGTACACACGGCTCTCGATGGCCCAGCCGTGGATGGGGATGTCCTCCTGTTTGTGGAGGAGGGGGTAACCCTTGGCAACACGGATCATCTGCTGCACCAGGTCCAGCCCAGTAATACACTCTGTGATTGGATGCTCCACCTGGAAGCAATTCAACGATTGGAACGGCGGCCAAAAGAAGTGTACAAACTCAGTGTGCGCGTGCTACACACAGATCGAGGAAAAGGTGTGGAGACTTAGCAGGAAGCGCCAGCTGAGGGGCGAGACTGTTGGAATGCAGCCCAAGCCACAGCCCCTCTCCTACCTGCAGCCGAGTGTTCATCTCCAGGAAGTAGAAGTTCTTGTTGGAGTCGACCAGGAACTCCACGGTTCCGGCGGAGGAGTACTGCACGGCCTGGGCCAGCTGCACGGCCTGCTCCCCCATCGCCCGCCGGGTCGCCCCGTCCAGGAAGGTACTGCACGCACACACACACACACACACACACACACACACACACACACACACAGGACTGTAGGTCAATACAACATACACATACACACACACACACACACACACACACACTCACAGGACTGTAGGTCAATATAACACACACACATAGATACAGGTGCACACACACACACCTAGGACTGTAGGTCAATACAACATACACATACACACACACACACACACACAGGACTGTAGGTCAATATAACACACACACACATAGATACAGGTGCACACACACACACACACACACACAGGACTGTAGGTCAATACAACACACACATACACACACACTCACAGGACTGTAGGTCAATACAACACACACACACAGATACAGGTGCACACACACACACACCTAGGACTGTAGGTCAATACAACACACACACACACACACACACACCTAGGACTGTAGATCAATACAACACACACACACAAACCCTGACCCTAACACACAGATGTCACTTGTGGTTTGGGGAAAACAAATTGAAAGGCAACTTGAGAGGTTAGTGTAGGACCACCAGGTGTGGTGGGTGTAGTGGGTGTAGTGGGTACCGACCTCGGAGCCTCCTCCACCACCTTCTGGTTCCTCCTCTGGATGGAGCACTCCCTCTCGTTCAGCCACAGAGCGTTACCATGTTTATCAGCCAGCACCTTAAACGACACTTCACCTTTAATAACACCATCACCACCATCTTAAACGACACTTCACCTTTAATAACACCATCACCACCATCTTAAACGACACTTCACCTTTAATAACACCATCACCACCATCTTAAACGACACTTCACCTTTAATAACACCATCACCACCATCTTAAACGACACTTCACCTTTAATAACACCATCACCACCATCTTAAACGACACTTCACCTTTAATAACACCATCACCACCATCTTAAACGACACTTCACCTTTAATAACACCATCACCACCATCTTAAACGACACTTCACCTTTAATAACACCATCACCACCATGTTTATCAGTGTGTGTACCTGTATCTCTATGTGTTTGTGTGTGTGCACACCTGTATCTGTGTGTGTGTGTGTGTGTGTGTGTGTGTGTGTGTGTGTGTGTGTGTGTGTGTGTGTGTGTGTGTGTGTGTGTGTGTGTGCACCTGTATCTCTATGTGTGTGTGTGTGTGCGTGTACCTGTATCTCTATGTGTGTGTGTGTGTGCGTGTACCTGTATCTCTATGTGTGTGTGTGTGTGTGTGTACCTGTATCTCTATGTGTGTGTGTGTGTGTGTGTACCTGTATCTCTATGTGTGTGTGTGTGTGTGTGTACCTGTATCTCTATGTGTGTGTGTGTGTGTGTGTGTACCTGTATCTCTATGTGTGTGTGTGTGTGTACCTGTATCTCTATGTGTGTGTGTGTGTGTGTACCTGTATCTCCATGTGTGTGTGTTGTGTACCTGTATCTCTATGTGTGTGTGTGTGTGTGTGTGTGTGTGTGTGTGTGTGTGTGTGTGTGTGTGTGTGTGTGTGTGTGTGTGTGTGTGTGTGTGTGTGTGTGTGTGTGTGTGTGTGTGTGTGTGTGTGTGTGTGTGTGTGTGTACCTGTATCTCTATGTGTCTGGGGTTGTCTATGAACTTCTCGATGAGCAGTCTGCTGTCCCCGAAGCTGGAGGCCGCTTCCTGTGTGGAGAAGCGGAAGCCTTCCCTGGAACACACACAAACACACACACACACAATTACAGACACAGACACACACACAATCACACACACACACACACACACACACACACACACACACACACACACACACACACACACACACACACACACACACACACACACACACACACACACACACACACACACACACACGTAATGACAGAGTAGGCAGACAGGCAGATAGAGAGACAGACAGGCAGGCAGGTAGATAGAGAGACAGAGTAGGCAGACAGGCAGATAGAGAGACAGACAGACAGGCAGATAGAGAGACAGACAGGCAGGCAGGCAGATAGAAAACAGAGTAGACAGACAGGCAGATAGAGAGACAGAGTAGACAGACAGGCAGATAGAGAGATAGAGTAGGCAGACAGGCAGATAGAGAGACAGAGTAGACAGACAGGCAGATAGAGAGACAGAGTAGACAGACAGGCAGATAGAGAGATAGAGTAGGCAGACAGGCAGATAGAGAGACAGACAGACAGACAGGCAGTATACCTGGTCTCCTCTTCGTTCCAGGCTATTCTCATGCCTTTCCCTCCTCCTCCTGCAGAGGCTTTGATCATCACCGGGTATCCTGGACACAAACACAGCCCGCCCTCACATCAAGTCAACCACGTCCTTCACTCTGTCTTTCAACAGTTTGACGGGACACCGTCTTCCTTACCGATGTCCTGGGCGATTTTCACAGCGTCCTCCACCGTCTGGAAGGCAAGGCGGTTGGAACGTCAGTTCCTCATGCTCACAGTCCAAAACAAATTGAAAATGTCCTTTTATTTCTTTTTTACAGCCATAATAGACTCGAGTCCTATTCCGACGCCAGCCAGAAAGTGCACTTGGATTGTGTCGCGTTACAAAGATGAGGCGAGGGTTGCGCTCCGTGGGCTTCGTACCTACATCCGACAACCCATTTTTTTTATCCTACAAAACACGTCACCGGTTTCAACAGACGCTGTGCGTTGCCACGGGGACCGGTAGGATGGGGACCATACCTCGACGACGCCGTCGAACCCCGGGATGGTGTTGACCTTGGCCGCCTTGGCGATCAGCTTGCTCTCGATCTTGTCGCCCATCGCCTGGATGGCGTGGGTGTCCGGCCCGATGAAGGCCACGCCCTCCGCTGCCTAGCAACAGAAACAAGCCGCTGTCAATCAATCCCCATAAACTTTATTTGTGTGGATGAGTGCTTTGAGCAAAAAAACAGCAGTAAAGTTAAGAAACATTATACCGAATTATTCACTATCAAACATTTTTCTAAATAGAAAGAATCTGAGTCACAGAGATATATTGTTGACGATTAGAAAATATTATATAGAGTGAATGGAAGGAAGCTGAAATAAATACATTTAAGATGTACGTTAAAAACAATGACAGATTGTGTTGCCCTCTGTTTTACTGATATAACTTTGGATGATTCATAAGAAACAATTATTCATCAACAAGCACATATGATTAACAGTTGTGTGAGTTAAGTAGGATAGGATCCCTCACGTTTGAGTCAACGTGTTATTAGTTATCACCACTAGGGGTCGCCCTTGCTAAAACTCTCTGTTTACACAATCCCACCTAAAGTTAGCTCAACTGTAAACTCAAAACGTATTCAAAACGAACCAAACGACATATGAAGTTCTACACTAAACGAAAACCTTGATCTGAGTACAATGACAGAAGAATAAGAAAGAAATTACATAAATTTGGTTCGTGCTGGTTCAGGATTGCTTACGTTTTATTGGTAGTTTTATTGCTATGCAGGAGCCAATCAGCATTCCCCCAGGACAGTAACAAGGAACTGGAGATGCCATAAAGTGTTCATTTGGAGAGGAAATACTCAAACTCTGGGATTGTAACGTGCTAATGTTTATGGTTGTCATTTAGTTGAATATAATAAAAACATCCGTTGCTTTTATTCGTGAGATAGAGCCATGTTCAGCTTAGGAAATACACCTTTCAAATGTGCATGTACACACAGAGAAACACACACACACACACACACACACACACACACACACACACACACACACACACACACACACACACACACACACACACACACACACACACACACACACACACACACACACACACACACACACACACTTTTGTGCGGCAATAAGAAATGTATTAGCTTTCTCTTAGACTAGAGTTACTGTAGGGCCTATAGCTATTTGCACACTATAATGTACTGTATCTAAAAAAAACGGTTTGAATTTTGCATTTCCTCCTTGGTGTGTTAAGGAAACAAGTTGGGACTAACTTAACCCAACCTGATTGGTACACATCATCTTAATCATCACACGGTGACCAGGGCAGCCTCTAGTCCCTCCTAAACGTCCGGGATTAGTCTTTACAAACAGGCCGAGTGCCACATCAAAGTTGATCGAATGAAAAAGCAACCAGTTGTACCCAGTTCTCCACCTCTATCTGCTTGAAGACTTTATCACCCCTCCATCCCCCTCTACAGCTCTGCTCCCCTACTCCTCCCCCCTCTCTCTCCACCCCCCTCCATCTGTATTTCCCTGCAGACTCTTTCTCATGCTAAGAGGGTCCTTACCATCAGCCCCCAAGGGCAGCGTTAACATGGAGATGTCTGCCCACCGTCCCACACAAAGACCCTCCATTCAACTGCTAATGTTATGACATCTCCATTTCCACACACACACAGTTACACAAAAACACACAGTTACACAAAAACAGACGCAGGCCACAATTGCCCGGCCACACAACCTTCATTAATATGCATATATACCACAAAAAATACAGTTACACAAAAAATATATCTCACACAAACCCTGATTGCTCACACAGTGATGTTGAAAGTGAGCGGTATATTCATGTAACTATTGTTTAATTTTTAAACATCCGCTCCCATTGGTTTACATATTGATTCTGCTATAACAGTAGGACTGCTGGACCAGAGGTTCTGCTATAACATAGTAGGACTGGAATGGACTGCTGGATCCCAGATTAGTTTAACATTGACGCAGAGAAACATTCTGTGTGAGCTGAAAAGATCTTCCTCTGAATTAAGTCTGACAGGCAGATTTCCACGTACATTACAGATCCAGCTGCACTGATATATGGAGAACATTTCGTAAAGGTTTTAAGTCCCTGTATCTGTGCTGTACCCAGCAGGACAAATTCCCCGTACAACTCATCAGCGGTCGATGTTTTAACCTGACTAAAAGTGAATGAATGTCATTCAGGAGCAGTTAGGGGTTCGAACCGAAGACCTTTGGATGGGGGTCAGACCCCCCTCACCACTCGACCACCCCTCCCCCTCAGGCAGACCACCGGGGCTCACACCAGAGCGCCTTATCTCCGACTGAACAACCCTCTCGTCATTAGTACTAGCGGCCGTGTGGCTGTGTGTTTGAAGGTGTCTCCCCGGCCCTGATTGGGCCGGGCGAGCCCAGCGGGGGGCGGGTGACAGAACCAACACAGGAGGTGTGAGGGGTCACAGCCAGGCAGCACTCACCAGACGCCTCGCAAACTCTTTGTTTTCCGACAGAAAGCCGTAGCCTGGATGCACCTTCGGGGAGAGGGGGACAGACATGGGGAAGCGTTAGCAGCGAACCAGTTCATTTGAAAGGGCCACCCCCCCCCCCCCCCCCCCCACCCCCGTTTCCTCCCTTCCCAACATGAACAGATGGAACCGGACACCCTGCATGTGTTGCATATGGATCAGAACGTTCTTCTTACTTTGCTGTTTGACGTGTATCAAAGAGGTTCCTGCGTTTAGGTTAGAACCCAAGCTAGGGGGGAAAACAGGCGGTGGCTAGCTGTGAGAGGCTAACATTAGCTTCACATACATAGGGAAACTGCTGTGGTTGCTAAGACACACACACACACCCTAGCAGTAGCTAGCTGTGAGAGGCTAACATGAGCTTCACATACATAGGGAAACTGCTGTGGTTGCTAAGACACACACACACACCCTAGCAGTAGCTAGCTGTGAGAGGCTAACATGAGCTTCACATACATAGGGAAACTGCTGTGGTTGCTAAGACACACACACACACCCTAGCAGTAGCTAGCTGTGAGAGGCTAACATTAGCTTCACATACATAGGGAAACTGCTATGGTTGCTAAGACACACACACACACCCTAGCAGTAGCTAGCTGTGAGAGGCTAACATGAGCTTCACATACATAGGGAGATTGCTATGTTCGCTAAGACACACACACACACATACACATCCTAGCTGTGGGAGGCTAACATTAGCCCCATGTGTGCTAGTCAGAGACTCCGCCTACCGCCTGGGCGCCGGTGCTGCGGACCGCCTCCATGATGGCGTCCATGTTGAGGTAGCTCTTATTGGTTGGCGCCGGGCCAACGCACACCGCCTGGTCGGCCATCTTGACGTGCACCTGGACACGGAGAACATTGCTCAAATTGGTCTCCTAGCAACATTTAAAAGGGTCTCTGGCGGGACACCGTGACTGTTGGGGCGCGGAAGGGCGGGGTCCCACGTCGCAGTGTAATTAGCATTAATTAGCACGCGTCACAAATTAACCTTTCCTTTTCACATGCAAGCAAGACAATTCACTGCAGCATCGGCTTCGACACACACACACACACACACACACACACACACACACACACACACACACACACACACACACACACACACACACACACACACACACACACACACACACACACACACACACACACACACACACACACACACACACGTGATTGACAGACAACTCAATGAGATTAACATTAACATCTGGATCAACAAAGTGTGTGTGTGTTAGCATATGTGTATGTTAATGAGTATGCGTGCGTGTGTGTGTGTGGGGGGATGGGTTCGACGTGTGTGTGTGTGTGTGTGTGTGTGTGTGGGGGGATGGGTTCGACGTGTGTGTGTGTGTGTGGGGGGATGGGTTCGACGTGTGTGTGTGTGTGTGTTTTTCCCTGCAGCTCTTCTTCTCAGTTGTCGTTCAAAACACTGTGTACTTTAAAACGTGTTAGTGTAACAACACACACACTCGTAACATAATTTGAGAGCGACCGTGTGTGTGCGTGCGTGTGCGTGTGTGCGTGTGTGTGTGAGGTAATGGAAATGCACATCTTGCTCAGCTGTTAAACAAGTTAAACACCCGGGTCAACGTTACGACATGCCACCTAAGACATGCACGGCCCCTAAGACATGCACGGCCCCCTGAGGCATGCACGGCCCCTGCGTGCAGCCGCAGCACCGGCCTTTGAAGGGGTCCCTCTTACGGGGGTCGGCTGAAGGTAAGAAGGTGCGTTCCACCGCACTACTCACAGCGCTGGCGTCCACGTCACTGTGGACGGCCACGGTCTGGATCCCCATCGTCCTGCACGTCTTCATCACCTGGGGGAGAGCCGTGGCGGCGTCAGCATCCACAGGTAGACAAGCAGCCCCCCCCCCCCCCCCCCCCCCCCCCCCCCCCCCCCCCCCCCCCCCCCCCCTCACCTGGGGCACCGTGACGCGTCTGCACCTACAGCTTCTACCACGCTTATTTGGGCATTTTACACATCTTTTCTGCATCTTTCTCGGTCCCTTTATTCTCATTTTATATATTTGTTTTATTTGTATTGCGGGTATGGGGAACACATACAAATATAGTTTTGCTTTCATCACCTTGGACTAAAACACATTATGATAGTAACTTTCTCCATACATGGGCGGCAATAGCTCAGGAGGTAGAGCGGGTTGAAGGTTGCTAGTTCGATCCCCGGCTCCTTCTAGCGGAGTGTTGAGGTGTCCCTGAGCGAGACACCTCACCCTAACTGCGCCCGACGGTGTAATTGAGCTTATCCTCTAAATGCGTCTCTTCTTAAAGTATCATTTGTGACGCTTCCCTGTACTTTAATTAACCCGTAATAAAGTTCCTCTTGTCTTCTGTCATGTATGCAAGCAGCAAGTCTTACCCTGCAGGCGATCTCTCCTCTGTTGGCGATCAGGATCTTATCAAAGGTCTGAGGAAAGGACAGATTAGAGAAGTCAACTCCCTCCTACTTCTACCCAAACACAACTGGCTGATAAACCCACTGCAGATCCTACAGTGGAAAGTCTATGCATGCAGCAGAACAAGCTGTCCTCTGAACATAGGCAGGATGTTCTAGACCAGGGCTCTGCAACCCCCACTATCAAAAGACCCATTTCTGGTCCCTCTCCCACCCAATATAATTAATCTGGAGCCACAAAACCTATTTGACCCCTCAAATGAAGATAACACAGAGTGTAAAGTTTGATATATAGTTATATTATATATAAAAAAGAACCAATATGCTATAGTTTGTTGCATTTATGAAATTTGTAGTTGTAGAATGCGACGTTTATTTTGGTTGACCAAATATTAAAACACTATTTTTTGTGCCAAAAAAATTGCCATGATTTTTTTCAAAGCCACAGGGAGCCACTGCAGAGGTGGAAGAGCCACTGCAGAGGTGGAAGAGCCACTGCAGAGGTGGAAGAGCCACTGCAGAGGTGGAAGAGCCACTGCAGAGGTGGAAGAGCCACTGCAGAGGTGGAAGAGTCGCAGGTTGCTGACCCCTGGTCTAGTGGAAAGGGAGTAGTATATGTTTAAAACTTAATTATGATTACATTGTTGTGCGAATGTTGTGTTGTGTTATGTTCACAATATGAAACACCAGCTGTAGTTAATTACAATTCCTAAAATCACCCTCAGTAAAACTGAAAATCTTGTGTGAAACACATACATTTAGTGATACTAAATGATCTCTCAGAAATTGAAGAAGGTAAACAAATAAGGAGTCCATACAACCACCAATAGGATTATAGTCTAACCATCGGTTTTTAATCAGGCATTTATGTGCCATCATAAATATAAATGATAGATATCCTGTTATTAGCAACGATAGCTTGTGGACTATAAACAGGCCCACCTACAGGTAGATGGTGGTGCCATACATCAGCCTTTACCTTTTCATGAGGGTCCGGGACAGTAGAGTAACTGACGGCAGAGTTGGCCACCACCTGCCATCTGGAGGGGAGTGAGGCATTCTGGGAAACCGACATCACACATCTTACATGACACACAGCTAGAGACTTCAACTGTTCACACAACGCATACAAGAAGCCATTATAATTGTGCTATAGTGACAAGCACACAGAAACATTGGCGTTTGACATAGTGTGTGCGTCATAACACTACAACCAGTGCAACGATGAGGTCACATCTGACCTCAAGACATTTTGTCTCTTGTTCACGATGGACACACACACCGTCAGACACGTCGTGAGACACAGGTGCACACACACACACACACACACACACACACACACACACACACACACACACACACACACACACACACACACACACACACACACAGAGGCTTTTCCTTCCCTCTACTCCAGCTGAACATGACTAAGACCCACAGTGCATGCATCTACCTGGTACCTTGTTGCTTGTATTCAAGCAGCATGTGCATGTGAACCCTGGGTGTAACACCGGCTTTAGTCTCCTCTGGGGGTTATGATAGTAGTGGGGGGGGGGGGACACCAGTTTGACATTGACGTCTTCGGTGTGGGACATTGCATGAACTTAGCGTCATCGAAGACCGTGAAAGACTATAATTTCAACAATTTCAACAGCACCAACCGTCGCTTCGTGCGCGCGGCAGGGTCTGATCCGCACATCATGGGGTTGTAACCCTCACGCGCCGTCCGCTTGGTGACTACCGCACTAGCGGACGGGTTAGCCATGGTTAGCGCCAACTCCTGTCACTTCTTTTTTATATAAAAGCTGC
Organism: Lota lota; assembly: GCA_026745465.1. NCBI lineage: Eukaryota > Metazoa > Chordata > Actinopteri > Gadiformes > Lotidae > Lota > Lota lota. The sequence continues at coordinate 569,308 of JACYXH010000491.1, read as the reverse complement.
AGACAGCGGAACGACACGCGAGGTCGAGGGCAAAATGTCGCGTCGACACTGCACGTCTTTCTGTTTATTAATAGCAGATACAAACCCTTCATGTGCCTCACCTTTACAGCGACCAGTAGTCTGCGGAGAGACAGCGCGCCGATGTACGCCGCCATGACTGCAGCGGGATGACGCAACTACGCTGTCAGAGGATGGTGTCCTCTCGACCAATGACAGGCCGGGTAATAAATACGGGTTAATAATATTCATGAAGAAATTGGATATTGGTTTAATGTAAAAAGTTCTGCTATCTGCAGGCCTTTATATAGCAATATATAACCAAGAATCAGACGGATGACATATAAATGAGATTTATTACATTCAGAAAGTAATTTACAGCGTTTTGGCACTTCACTCTAATTAACATTCTCAGGTCAATACATCAACTTTGGTCATCAGCCAGTCCTTGGAAACAGCACAAAAACTATAATTAGGCTTATTTAGAGAACACTTTTACGTCAACAACTTTTCACTCTATTTTAGTGCATTTATAGCTCATTGTTGCGTCGCGCGGAGTCGATCCACCGGATGCGTCCGTTTAAACGCTTCTTTCTACAAGTCCACGATATAAACAACATTCTGACAATATATACGTTCAATTCGATATAAAAGTAACAAAAATAATAGTATCCGCGTGTTTTATTGCTTTGTGTCACAGACACCGTGAGTCCCTTTGGTTCCCCGTGGTGGTCCATCACCTCAGACGTAGTGGCGCCCCCCCCCTCCCCCCAAAGGGTCATCTGGGGCGGCGCCCTGGCTCTGATTGGCTCCAAAAAATGTATAATACAAAATAGTCAAAGATATGAAAAATCATGAACAAATATATATTTTGTGTTGAAAACGCTCTTAAAGGTGTTTTTGTGTGTGGGTGTTACCATTTTAACCATTTAATAACACGTTCACTCATACCAAGACATGCATTGCCCGCTACATTTCTCAGTGGATTTTCTAAACGTCATTGGTTTTGTATCGACCCGATCGGGCGCCACTACAGCGCCACCAGAGTACTGATTGGCCGCCTGCCCCGCTGTCACCCAGCACCCTTCATGATGGGTGACATGACAGTGAAAAGAAATGGCAGCAGCCAAGGCGTCTGTGCATGAGCTTCTGGCAGCAGCAGACGGTGGTGACAGTCGGCTTTGCTTTAGAGACGTCAGGGAAAAACCTTTGGTCGGACGGCGTCTTGTCCAGAGACTCGTCGGCTGCCCCAGTGGGGCTGTCTCTGGGCTGACGTGGGGACCCGTCTGCCCCTCGGTTTCCTTCATCTCTGAGCGTGGCCCAGACATACCCCGTCTCCACCACTCGCGGTGTGGGTGGACCACCGGTGTCGGCTCGAATTGCAACCGTGAGATTTATCCAAAAAATGAAACAACGCGCACCGAAAAAGACCGCACCTTGAGTTCGGAGCAGAAAGGTCCCGCGCGGCTTTGCGGAGAGACGCGTTGTCTCTAAATGAGGGGTCTTGTTTCGGTAACCGTGACAACGCCCTGCTGGGGGGCCTCACATGAAGCCGCTCCCTCGGGCCTCCTGGGCCCCCACCGTGTACCACTCGCTGTAGTTGGACGGGACGGCGCCGTGGGGGGCGCCCTGGCCCGCGGCGCCGTCCGGGGACGCGGGCCCCAGGGAGTCCGACCCGGGGGACACCGTCTCCGGGGGGGAGGAGAGAGACTCGTAGCCGCTGCTGGTCGCCGGGGAGCCGTCGGCGTCGGAGAGAGAGACGTGGACCTGAGGGACACGCAGAACCATCGTTAGCACCTCTGAGTAGACAACACCTCGTCCAGGTGCTCACTACACTAAAACAACACCTCATCCAGGTAACCTGCTCACTACACTAAAACAACACCTCATCCAGGTAACCTGCTCACTACACTAAAACAACACCTCATCCAGGTAACCTGCTCACTACATTAAAACAACACCTCATCCAGGTGCTCACTACACTAAAACAACACCTCATCCAGGTAACCTGCTCACTACATTAAAACAACACCTCATCCAGGTGCTCACTACATTAAAACAACACCTCATCCAGGTAACCTGCTCACTACACTAAAACAACACCTCATCCAGGTAACCTGCTCACTACATTAAAACAACACCTCATCCAGGTGCTCACTACATTAAAACAACACCTCATCCAGGTAACCTGCTCACTACATTAAAACAACACCTCATCCAGGTGCTCACTACACTAAAACAACACCTCATCCAGGTAACCTGCTCACTACACTAAAACAACACCTCATCCAGGTGCTCACTACATTAAAACAACACCTCATCCAGGTAACCTGCTCACTACATTAAAACAACACCTCATCCAGGTAACCTGCTCACTACACTAAAACAACACCTCATCCAGGTGCTCACTACACTAAAACAACACCTCATCCAGGTAACCTGCTCACTACATTAAAACAACACCTCATCCAGGTAACCTGCTCACTACACTAAAACAACACCTCATCCAGGTGCTCACTACACTAAAACAACACCTCATCCAGGTGCTCACTACACTAAAACAACACCTCATCCAGGTGCTCACTACACTAAAACAACACCTCATCCAGGTAACCTGCTCACTACATTAAAACAACACCTCATCCAGGTAACCTGCTCACTACACTAAAACAACACCTCATCCAGGTGCTCACTACACTAAAACAACACCTCATCCAGGTAACCTGCTCACTACATTAAAACAACACCTCATCCAGGTAACCTGCTCACTACACTAAAACAACACCTCATCCAGGTGCTCACTACACTAAAACAACACCTCATCCAGGTGCTCACTACACTAAAACAACACCTCATCCAGGTAACCTGCTCACTACATTAAAACAACACCTCATCCAGGTAACCTGCTCACTACATTAAAACAACACCTCATCCAGGTAACCTGCTCACTACATTAAAACAACACCTCATCCAGGTGCTCACTACATTAAAACAACACCTCATCCAGGTGCTCACTACACTAAAACAACACCTCATCCAGGTGCTCACTACATTAAAACAACACCTCATCCAGGTAACCTGCTCACTACATTAAAACAACACCTCATCCAGGTGCTCACTACACTAAAACAACACCTCATCCAGGTAACCTGCTCACTACACTAAAACAACACCTCATCCAGGTGCTCACTACACTAAAACAACACCTCATCCAGGTAACCTGCTCACTACACTAAAACAACACCTCATCCAGGTAACCTGCTCACTACACTAAAACAACACCTCATCCAGGTGCTCAGTACATTAAAACAACACCTCATCCAGGTGCTCACTACACTAAAACAACACCTCATCCAGGTGCTCACTACACTAAAACAACACCTCATCCAGGTAACCTGCTCACTACACTAAAACAACACCTCATCCAGGTGCTCACTACATTAAAACAACACCTCATCCAGGTAACCTGCTCACTACATTAAAACAACACCTCATCCAGGTGCTCACTACATTAAAACAACACCTCATCCAGATGCTCACTACACTAAAACAACACCTCATCCAGGTAACCTGCTCACTACACTAAAACAACACCTCATCCAGGTAACCTGCTCACTACATTAAAACAACACCTCATCCAGGTGCTCACTACACTAAAACAACACCTCATCCAGGTAACCTGCTCACTACATTAAAACAACACCTCATCCAGGTAACCTGCTCACTACACTAAAACAACACCTCATCCAGGTAACCTGCTCACTACACTAAAACAACACCTCATCCAGGTAACCTGCTCACTACACTAAAACAACACCTCATCCAGGTAACCTGCTCACTACATTAAAACAACACCTCATCCAGGTGCTCACTACATTAAAACAACACCTCATCCAGGTAACCTGCTCACTACACTAAAACAACACCTCATCCAGGTGCTCACTACACTAAAACAACACCTCATCCAGGTACTCACTACACTAAAACAACACCTCATCCAGGTAACCTGCTCACTACATTAAAACAACACCTCATCCAGGTAACCTGCTCACTACACTAAAACAACACCTCATCCAGGTGCTCACTACACTAAAACAACACCTCATCCAGGTACTCACTACACTAAAACAACACCTCATCCAGGTAACCTGCTCACTACACTAAAACAACACCTCATCCAGGTACTCACTACACTAAAACAACACCTCATCCAGGTACTCACTACACTAAAACAACACCTCATCCAGGTAACCTGCTCACTACACTAAAACAACACCTCATCCAGGTGCTCACTACACTAAAACAACACCTCATCCAGGTGCTCACTACACTAAAACAACACCTCATCCAGGTAACCTGCTCACTACACTAAAACAACACCTCATCCAGGTAACCTCCTCACTACATTAAAACAACACCTCATCCAGGTAACCTGCTCACTACACTAAAACAACACCTCATCCAGGTACTCACTACACTAAAACAACACATCATCCAGGTAGCCTGCTCACTACACTAAAACAACACCTCATCCAGGTACTCACTACACTAAAACAACACCTCATCCAGGTAACCTGCTCACTACACTAAAACAACACCTCATCCAGGTGCTCACTACACTAAAACAACACCTCATCCAGGTGCTCACTACACTAAAACAACACCTCATCCAGGTAACCTGCTCACTACATTAAAACAACACCTCATCCAGGTGCTCACTACACTAAAACAACACCTCATCCAGGTGCTCACTACACTAAAACAACACCTCATCCAGGTAACCTGCTCACTACATTAAAACAACACCTCATCCAGGTAACCTGCTCACTACACTAAAACAACACCTCATCCAGGTACTCACTACACTAAAACAACACCTCATCCAGGTACTCACTACACTAAAACAACACCTCATCCAGGTAACCTGCTCACTACACTAAAACAACACCTCATCCAGGTAACCTGCTCACTACATTAAAACAACACCTCATCCAGGTGCTCACTACATTAAAACAACACCTCATCCAGGTACTCACTACACTAAAACAACACCTCATCCAGGTGCTCACTACATTAAAACAACACCTCATCCAGGTAACCTGCTCACTACATTAAAACAACACCTCATCCAGGTGCTCACTACATTAAAACAACACCTCATCCAGGTAACCTGCTCACTACATTAAAACAACACCTCATCCAGGTACTCACTACACTAAAACAACACCTCATCCAGGTGCTCACTACATTAAAACAACACCTCACCCAGGTGCTCACTACATTAAAACAACACCTCATCCAGGTGCTCACTACATTAAAACAACACCTCATCCAGGTAACCTGCTCACTACACTAAAACAACACCTCATCCAGGTGCTCACTACACTAAAACAACACCTCATCCAGGTGCTCACTACATTAAAACAACACCTCATCCAGGTGCTCACTACACTAAAACAACACCTCATCCAGGTAGCCTGCTCACTACATTAGCTCACAAATTAAATCCAACCCCTCAGCTTTTTTACAGGCCTGGGACAAACACAGATACTGGGCTATTTTATATGTGTTTGGTTTATTGATTGCTGGAAGGATGTGAAGAGCATTTCAGCAAATATGAAATGAAATGCTTTTAAAAGAATTAATAACAATACAATAAAAATAAACATTATTAAGTGTCAGTGTCTCGAACTCTCCTCCTCCTCGAACTTGCACAATATCGTCTCTGGGTGTGTTAAAGGTCGCGCGTAATGGGCGTGCGGTTGTGCGTAAAGTAGCCAACAAATGGTAATTAGAAACCAATTCATCTCCACTCTTACCTTCATCATGTGTTTGCGCAGAGAGCTGGGGTGCGTGTAGGACTTGTCGCACATCTTGCACACGTAGGGCTTGTCGGACGTGTGCACGTGCATGTGTTTCTTGCGGTCGCTGCTGTTGGCGAAGCGTCGGTCGCACTGGAAGAAGTCGCACACAAACGGTTTCTCTCCTGAGGACAGAAATAAACACCTCAGTTCAGACTCGGATATTGCTTTGATAATTTATCAATTGACATCGATACATTTTTTAGAGTTACAACTATAATGTACATACAATAGTATACGTGCAATAACTATGAAGTAAAACGGTTACCTGTATGCGTCCTCTTGTGTATTTTGAGGTTCTCTGAGCGGGCGAACACCTTGAGGCAGCTCGGGAACGGGCACGTGAACGGCTTCTCACCGGTGTGCACACGGATGTGGTTCACGAGCTTGTACTTGGCCCTGAACGGCTGGGAGTCACGCGGGCAGTCCTCCCAGCAGCATACGTGGTTGCTCTGGTCGGGACCCCCCACGTGCCCCACGGAGACGTGCGTCACGAGCTCCTGCATGGTGCCGTAGGTGCGTCCGCACAACCGCGACTCGCTCGCCGGCCCGCTCGGCCCAATCCACCGACAGATGAGGTCTTGCTTCGTGTACTGCGGGCGCATGTATCGGAAGAACGCTCCGGGGTGATGGTGGCCTGCAAGCCCCATGTTGATGCCACTGGGCGCCCCGTAGTCGCCGAAGGACTCACCTCGAGCGCCGGACGCATGGTGGAGCTGATCCTGGTTAAACATCTCTACTCCGACCCCAGCGGGGAGTCCCGAGAACCTGCCCACCAGCTGCTGCTCGTGGTGGGGGTGGTGATGGTGGTGGAGCCCGGGGAACCGGAGCTGGCTGTGCCCGTGCACCTGGCGCTCTCCACCCGGGTGATGCTGCAGCAGAGAGCCAGTCATGGTCCGGAAGAGATGCTCCTGTGCCTGGCGGTCCACTATAACACTGGGGGAAGACTCTTGCGCCGCGAAGCCCCGGTTCCTCGCCAGAAAGTCCCGGGTGCTATTGGCGTATGAGGAGGTAACGGAGGACGCGCTTTTCACCGTGAACGCGTCCTCGCGGCCGTGGCACGCGGCGGGGTGCTGGTGGTGGTCCGGGCTGTGTTTGTAAGAAGAACCCGTGATGTGGAGCTGGAGTGGCATGTTGGGGTCACCAAACATACCGGAGGTGTCCCGGTCTAGCTGCACGTGCATCGCTCTCTCTCTCTCTCTCTCTCTCTCTCTCTGAATGTGCCTTTCTCTTAGGTTGCTGGTATCCACACGGAATCAAACACCGTGCATATGAGGCGCGATACAGAGTGTAAAATGTGTCTCGGATTTCATCCAACCAACTGCTAATTGAAAAAGTCTCGGATTCAAGTCAACAACAAAACAATAGTTGAAAGCTTAATGTTTTTGCTCTGGGCGGGTTGGCTGGTTGAGTTTGTCCTGCGTCCACTCTGATGTGGCCCTAAAGTTCTCCTGTCGCCCCCTTTTTAAGAACCCCGGGGGTCCCACAAACACACGTCGTGTCCCATTGGTCAGACGTTTAAGTGGTCTACAGTGGCCAGCCAATAGGATGCCCCGTGGAGCCATACAGGCGGGGCTAGGCGCAGGCTCCAAGCCCTACAAACAACATTAACAATATGTGTGCATTTGTGTGTGTGTGTGTGTGTGTGTGTGTGTGTGTGTGTGTGTGTGTGCGTGTGTGTGTGTGTGTGTGCGTGTGTGTGTGTGTGTGTGTGTGTGTGTGTGTGTGTGTGTGTGTGTGTGTGTGTGTGTGTGTGTGTGTGTGTGTGTGTGTGTGTGTGTGCGTGAGAGAGAAGGGACTGGGATAGTTTTCTGTCTCGTAAAAAGTAGGATGTTGAAACCACCACCCCTTGCAGCCAGAACGTTTAGTTTATCTGCTGCTATTTTTGCAATGCGTCAGATAGTTTAGAGATACAATTACATTATAACATGATAATATGTCATAGGTTTTTCTTAATGACAACAAGTCGCTGTTTGCCAACGTGTGTTTGGAGTACAGGCATAGATTGCGGTCCTAATAATATTCATAATAACATTATAATTCATTATAATAGATAATAAAATATAGACGTGGTCGTTTTTTTATCGTCGACAGTGTCGTATTCAAGGCCTTATTCAACTATTCTCTATGAATGAATAATTGTTGTCTAGTCACCTCCCTGTTAATTAATGTACTCATTTAAATGTGCGTGTAACGCCAGTGTGCTACCAATGTGTTTAGCAGTTGGTCGCCACCTCGTCCTAATCAAACGAGTGTGTTTAACTCCCGGTGCGTTATGTTGTGTTAACACGCATTCGTCATCACGACGTGCGAGACAGTTTTATTACAAAGGCGGGATGCAAAATGTAGTTTGAGGAGGAAAAAATCTCGAAAGGAGGAAAAAAAAGGAATCGTGGAAGGAGACACGCGAGGGAAAGGAAGGGAGCGAAGGCTGCGTGTTCGCAGCATTGGAACGCGGCCCGCTCCGTTTCCTTTGACTCGACTCCCCTCCATTCAGTGTGTACGGAGGGTCTGGCTCCCGGGATCTAACACTAGCAGCGGGGGGTAACAAGGCTACCGCATGCGCTCTTCCCCCTCGACAAAAACACCCGGGAAGGAGGGCAGAGAAATACCGAACGGTTCCCCGTAAGGATTTTACTAATTTCAGAGGGGGACGAGAGGCCTGTGCTCGGCGACGCGGGAGCGGGGAAGCCCGCCGTGGCTAGCATGAAGCGGACGGCCGTTGTGACCAGGCACAATGGCCTCGTCTCTCCGCTGGGGAACAACAACTCCGGGGCCTCCAACATCGCTCCGCCGCCACAGCCGCGCGCAGCCACCGTCGCCGACTCCGCCACCGCAGCCGTGACCGGCGTAGGAGGAGGGGTGGCGGACGGCCTGCTGGACTACTCCAAAGGGCCCGTCATCAAGACCGAGCTGGTGTGCAAATGGACCGAGAGGGACCGAACTTCCTCCAGACAAAAGCTCGACAGGACACCCGCGACGTCCGTCTGCGACCAAAGTTTCAGCTCCATGCACGAGCTGGTGGACCACGTCACCACCGAGCACGTAGCGGCCGGGCTCGAGTCCCTCAGCCATGTCTGCATGTGGGACGAGTGTCTGCGCGGGGGCAAGGCGTTCAAAGCCAAATACAAACTGATCAACCACATCAGGGTGCACACGGGCGAGAAGCCGTTCACGTGCGCCTTCCCCAACTGCGGGAAGATGTTCGCCCGCTCCGAGAACCTCAAGATACACACTCGCACCCACACGGGTAGGACCCCCCCTCCCCTCCTTCTCCCTTTCATCTACCACAACAAACCCCCGCGACCCACTTTGTTTTGTACCACCGTGTTTGGTTCCGTTCGGGGCAAACGTCTAAATGTGTTGTAGCTACATATCTGGATGGAGCGGGGAAATACAGGCGGCTCCCCGCCGTGTTTACACGGCTTAGCCGAGCTGTGATTGACGTGGACCCCCTGCCCCCCCCCCCCCCCCCCCCCCTCTAAAGGGGCAGACCAGGAGTCGTCTGAGGTGACCGGGCCGGCTGGGATTACCAGGAATATTACCAGGAATATTACCAGGACTCAGTTATGATGTTGATATATATATTCTGAGGGTTAATAACGAGGAGTATTGCCTCGCCAAATTTTACGTTTGATTTTCGTTAAATCACAGAACAGAAATACTACCACGAATAGAAGTTTAAATACTGCATCATACACTGCTATTACTACATTACTACTACTGCTATTACTATTAATTAACTGCATGAATTGCTGAACTGAAAATGATGGCGACGGGAGACTAAACGTTTCAATCAATCACTTATTCATCCAAATTCACGTTCACACACACACACTTCTTAATCCAAACGTTGTCATGAACAACTCGATTGGAAGTGCTTTCAAGGAATAGTAAATTATGCAATGACAACGATGCACCTCCATAGTAAAGCAGACTGTACCGTGGATGGTGGTTTACAGTAGTACTACACAGTGTGCAGTGGTGGATCTCTGCAGCAGACAGATGTTGGTTCACCAGCCTCACACTCAGGAAGCCAGGTCTGCTCTTTAATGTTCTCAACCAATCACGGTCCTCCTTGTTGGCCTCTGAAACCGTCAAATGATTTGTCAATGGAACAAGTTCCCGTTATTCATTACATTTATTTGCTTACAAATCAGGGCAGGAAGTTGTAAGAGCGATGTTGACATGTTGAGCCGGGCAATGCTAACAACCATATTAAGCATGTAGGCAACTGGATTTCAATGTGTTGAACCTTGCTCACTAGCTATTCCCATTACAGCATGTAGTGAGTACAGTACTGGGCATTAATGAGCCGATAGATGAAGATAGGGGATATACATGAAGCTGTCTCCCGACCGACCAAGATCCCCTGCCACTTGTCTGTCTGCTGCAGCCTCTTGTCTCATGCATGCATGGCTCTCTTGCTCTGCTGTTGTGTTGCTAGCTAGCTGCACGGGGCTTGTGTGCTAGACTATGCTATTTATGTCACGCTCATTGGGATCGTATGGAGGTGATGGGTGTGCTGGAGGTGTCGGGGTGTGTGCCGCTGTCTTCTAACATTTCCTTTCAGCCCCTTTACCCCTTCCCCGCACGAAGCCAGGCAGCCATTGTGAATCAGGATTGGTTCTAAATTACTTGCCTGGTTAAATAAAGGTTAAATACACAATTCAAAATATAAAAATAAGGGGACATGCTCAGTGTTGCCTACAGGTAGATTTGGGACGTTGGGCTTCGAAACCAGAACCTTTTGTCTGGGAGTCCCAACACCCCTAACCTTAGTTACAATGGCTGAAGATTGCAAAAGTTTAAACAATTGGACGTGTTGAACCTAGCTTCATCTGCTTAAGCTTACCCTGTTGAACTTGTTGAACCTAGCTACCAGCGCTAAAGCTAACCCTATTGAACTTGTTGAACCTAGCTACCAGTGCTAAAACTAACCCTATTGAACTTGTTGAACCTAGCTACCAGCGCTAAAGCTAACCCTATTGAACTTGTTGAACCTAGCTACCAGCGCTAAAGCTAACCCTATTGAACTTGTTGAACCTAGCTACCAGTGCTAAAACTAACCCTATTGAACTTGTTGAACCTAGCTACCAGCGCTAAAGCTAACCCTGTTGAACTTGTTGAACCTAGCTACCAGCGCTAAAGCTAACCCTGTTGAACTTGTTGAACATAGTTACCTCTGCTAAAGCTAACCCTGTTGAACTTGTTGAACATAGTTACCTCTGCTAAAGCTAACCCTGTTGAACTTGTTGAACCTAGCTACCAGCGCTAAAGCTAACCCTGTTTAACTTGTTTAACCTAGCTACCAGCGCTAAAGCTAACCCTGTTGAACTTGTTGAACATAGCTACCTCTGCTAAAGCTAACTGCAATGAACGTATCGTCTTCCAGGAGAGAAGCCCTTCCAGTGCGAGTTCTGCGAGCGACGGTTCGCCAACAGCAGCGACCGCAAGAAGCACTCCCAGGTCCACACGGCCTCCAAGCCCTACGACTGCAAGGCGCTGGGCTGCACCAAGTCCTACACGCACCCCAGCTCCCTGCGCAAACACATGAAGGTCCACGTCAAGTCCTCGCCTACCTCCGACCCCAGCGACCCGTACGACCCAGTCCTTCGCCAGCGCTGTCCGCAGCCCCACCAGAACCCCTTCGAGCCCCTGGACCTCAAGATGAGCCACCACCTGCACCACCACCACCACCTGTCCCCCTCCCTGCTCGACACAAAGCCCTACTTCCCCTCCAGGCCCGAGGGCTTCCAGCGCCAGGAGATGGACCAGAAGATGCTGCTGCGGAGCTCGTCGCCCACGGCGATGCCCCTTGACCTCTCTCTGTCGGGCCTGATGAAGAGCCGGCTGGCCCAGCAGAAGCAGGGCTCCAGGACCCAGAGGCGCTGCCTCCCTCAGGTGTCTAACATTAAGGAGTGGTACGTGTGCACGCGGACCGCCGTGCACCAGGAGTTCCCTTTACTCAACCCGGAGGACATCAAGCCGGAGCCCAGCGACGACGAGTACAACACGTAGGATCCGATGGGCTGGCGGTAACGTTGCTAAAGACATCGGTGAACGTTGGCGTGCGGGCGTCCGGACCTTTCCGCCGGACTTCATATCCTCGGCCCAGGGGAGAGGAAAACCTTCCGTGGTGTGATTGTGTATGCGTAGTTGTCATCGCCTCCCACCCCCTCCCCCTCCTCCCCCTCCCCCAAACACACACACACAAAAACACACCTGGTATCAGGGGAGCAGCGGGTTTAACGCAAGAGAGACGAGCATCGTTACAAGGGTCAAAGGTCAGGTCAGAGGCGCTGCGCGGCGCCCGCTGCACCAGGGTTGTTTTTGGAACGGCACTCCACACGAGGACGGTTGTGACGGCATCGCAACAACACGGGGTCCGAGGACGGACGCGGCTGGACAACGCGGCCAGGCCGTAACGACCCCTGAGAGGACGCCGCAGCGGCCCCACGCCATCCATCAGCATTTCTCCGGCCCTCGTGGTTTTTTTTGTCTTTGTTTACCGTAAGGAAAGTACGACGGCGCAGACGTCCTCTCCCGGGTCCCATTGGTCACCCAGGAAACACGTTGACCTTAAATGTTACACGGTTATAGTACTGTAAACGCATCGCTAGTGTAACGCTAGTTACTAATATAGAGAGGTGTAATAGAACGTTTCCCAACAAAAACCCAGAGCCCTCCAACCAACTGTTTGAGTGAACAGTTTTCTTTTTATATACTTTTTACTATTTTGGAAGTAATATGTTCCCGGAGAAGGTTCTACGTTGCCAAACCGTCCTTTGGAAACGTGTGAAGCAGGTATCCAGGACGACCAGGATGAGGCAGGACGGGGGCGTCAGAGCAACCCTGCTACTGTAAATGGATTCTCTAACCGTGTCTAGGTGACGGCATCCTAATTGTTGCTTAATGGAGTCAACGCTTACGAAGGCGGCTAACGATGTTTAGCGGTTGGGATTGAGCGGCAAAAGCACTCAATCACCTGTAAAGAAAAAGACCCAATATATATAAAGCATACGTTGATGTACTTGTATATCCAAAACCTTCTTAAAAACCTTAATTGGGCCCAATTAATTAATTAATTCACCCCATAATTATGTTTGCTAACCTCCATCTTCACTATCATTTGAGGTAAAATTGGACGATTTGGAACAACAGAAAGCATGTCCTCTGGACCGGCAGTGTCTCGCGCTATCGAGCGTTTGATAAGAGCGTGATTTATACCCCCAGGAACAGTAAGAGCCAGGGTCCCATGTTGGTGTTGCCGTCTCGTTTTATTTAAAGTCTTCTTACGTTGTTTATAGCGCTTGTCCAACCCAGCCCCCTCACCCCACCCAACCTATTTATTCCCATACATGTATATTTTTTTAATAAATGCAAAAATACATTTTTCAAAAGCATTTAAAGAAAGAAAAGACGGCGACCAATTCAGGATAAAAAGACATCCAAGTGATTTAGATCGACTGAAAACATCGAAGCCCTTAAACCAGTTTTGTAAACGTGTTTCTCTGTAATATTAACATGCGTTTTCTATGAGTTTCCTGACCCCTGCCAGTGTTTCACAATAAATAGTCCTTTGACCATCTAGTAGTCCATCCTTCATTCACTGGGGGGCATCCTGTCCCGAGAACTCAAAAACAAAACACAAAACTGCGTCTTAAAAGCCAGCAGCAATGTTTTTAATTGTGTTGTTTTCTTAAGAGGGACTATGGAGTCTCCTACTCTGATTTCCTCAAGTGTTTCTAGATCTTTCGTACTTCGGAGTAACAACCTGGTGTATTTCACAAGCCGTGAATGTGTTGTGTCTCTGCTTGGCCCAGGGGGAAAGGTTAAAGGTTAAAGGTCAGGGAGACGTAGAGACACCGTCGAACACGCAGGTTCTTAAAAAGAAAAGCTTCAAATCTGAAACGCAATGTGGTCTCGTGCCTCGTGTGGTCTAATCAGGGCAAGATTTACTGGTATTTTTCATTTTTTGGAGGAGGTTGTATCTGATAATGAACATTTCTTTGGGTTTCAACGGGCTAAACCTGACCATAACCCAGTTTACCATACCATAACCCAGTTTACCATACAATACCCCAGTTTCCCATCTGGGATTAATAGTTAATAGTAGATCTCATAAAACCAGATAACACTTTATTAATCCCTTGGGGGAAATTCAGGAATCTCTAGAAATAAACAGGAACTGGGCGGTCACTAGATGTCGTCTTAAAACGAAAACACTGTACCTCTGTTTAATGTTCAGTTAACTCTGAGAGTCCGTCCCCCAAGAAATGTAAGAATTAAGGAGCGAATGGTACCCAACACACAGCACCTCCTCCGGGTCTGAAACACATTGAAAAGCATTCCATTAGGAAAGACCCGCATCGCTAAGACAAATCAGCTGTCCCTGTCTCCAGTGGGACCTGCAGCAACCTTTCATCAAAAACTGTCTTTTTATTTTTGCGTCAGAAAGGCGTTCTCAACGTGGTCACGGGAACAAAACAAAACGCGCGACGGGGTGTGTGTGTGTGTGTGTGTGTGTGTGTGTGTGTGTGTGTGTGTGTGTGTGTGTGTGTGTGTGTGTGTGTGTGAGTGAGAGATCAAAATGTCAACTGTGAATACATGCGCAGGCACGTGTGTGTCTGTGTGTGTGTCTGTGTGTTGTGTGTGTGTGTGTCTGTGTGTGTGTGTGTGTGTGTGTGTGTGTGTGTGTGTGAGTGTGTGCGCGACTTCAAACGGACACGTGTACCCCCTGCGGTGTGTTCAGAGGTGCACACAAGCAAGTATGTAAAACGTGTAAAATATGTTGTTATACTTGCCGTAAAGAGATATAAAACTGTGTTTACTTTGCTTCTTACTGTTGTTTCTTGCTGTATGTGGGTGTGTGTGTATGACGAGCTGGACTATATCTGCCGCGCGGTTGTGATATTTTATGTATGTTTATTATTGTGTTCAAATCTATTTTCCCATGGTTCCTTATTGACTCATTAAACATTAGCATTCAAACGATGTGTGGCTTTTCCCTGTTAACCAGTCACAGAAGGCATTACTAATGGAAAGGACGACTTGTCACAGGAACTGTGCTTGATTGGTCACTCCTGTCAGAGAAGTTCAGGCGGAAATGGTTTCTCGTCTCTCTTTGTCTCGACGGTGAAAACGCGATTCTCCCTGGTGTGTGTCGTACAAGAAACTTTTTAATAGCATAAATCAACACAATGCGGTGTCACAACAAAAAAAAAACCAGTGGGAGAGGACAAGAAGCAGAGGGAGACAGAAAAGGAAGAGATGAAGAAAGAAAGGCTTTGAGAAGTGCGACGCATTGTCTGGATGCCGACGGTTTCCCTGGAGACGGGAGGATGGTTCTTTTGTGCCGGATTGGTTCCCCCCCCCCCCCCCCCCCCCCTCCCCGGGTGGAGGTCCCGCCGTGCCGGACCGCTCGGATGCGGACGGCTGCAATAAGAGAACCAGACACGGTTGTTTCATCCTGTTCCTCACCAATGCTACACAATGGAAGATTAAAGCATTAGGCCTATTGCTCATCTTTATTTATTATTCTCTCTCTCTCTCTGTCTCTGTCTCTGTCTCTGTCTCTGTCTCTCTGTCTCTCTCTCTCTCTCTCTCTCTCTCTCTCTCTCTCTCTCTCTCTCTCTCTCTCTCTCTCTCTCTCTCTCTCTCTCTCTCTCTCTCTCTCTCTACCAGTGCTGGTGTCATCCCTCAACCTGGACTCTATTTTACCAGCATTTGGTTCTAAGGCTCAATACTGGATCAACATCAAAACTATGTGTCTGCATTAATCCCTTAGACCCAAAATGATGGGAAAATAGGCTCCAGGTTTAGAAATGAAGTTATCCTTTAATAAATAATTTACTACAATGCTTTGAGGGTTCACACGAGTAAATACTTGACCAGGATACTTGAACAGATGGGTATTCTATCGATTACAGGAGAACACCTTGTTGCTATGACACAGCATTTACATCCCTACTTGACATTCATTTTCATTCATCCCAAAATGATGCACTAAACTCCCTTTTAAGTTGTCTATTAATGATCAAATATTAATAATAATAACATTAATAATAGCAGTAGGCCTATAAATAATAACAGAGTCTTACATTTACATACAACATATTTATATAATGAATTACTCTGAATGAACCACAAACACGTATTCTCTGCCACGCATGTGTGCTTTTGACTTCATTGGCCTGTGTTCATTCTCTCTCTCTCTCTCTCTCTCTCTCTCTCTCTCTCTCTCTCTCTCTCTCCTTCCCCCCCCCCCCCCCCCCCCCCCCCCCCCCCCCCCCCCGCGAGTGAGTGGCTGAGTGTCTTGGCTCGAGAAGTTGAAAGAGCCAGTCAGCCAATCAGCTCCCCCGCTGAGAGCCCCTGCTGAGCTGAAAGGGAGACCCTGAATGGAATCCGACAAGCGCTTCACAAAACACAGCCGTTCACCCTCTACTGCTGGAGACGTGTGAGGCGAAAGAGAAATAATGGCCAAGTACCAATAAATGATTAATACATATAGCACCCACGCGTATGTGTGTGAGTATGTGTGTCTGCGAGATAAACTAGACAGGGTATTTGAAGTGTCAGGAATTCAAAGTGACAGGAAGACGGGACGAAACGTCGTCGCCGCGTTGCAGAGCGACCAGCGGAGTCTAGAAGCGCACATCTGTAGCGCACAGCTTGCGTCTGTTTCATGTCGGTCTTGTTAAATATAGACCACATGACTTCGATCTGCCCAACATGTTGTGAAGCCACCAGGACTCTTTCCACGCAGGAGGAAATAGATGCTTATGTGGATTATGCTACTATATAAATCAACAATGAACACTGTGGACGATTTAATTCTGTTTGTATTCTGCAATTTCACAACGTCTCCGTTTACCAACTTCTTGATATTCGCTGGAAATTTCAAAGGGAACGTAAAAATATCTCTAGAACTCTAAACCAGCTCAGACTTCGCCATCATGCCCCAGCTGGGAGGGAATAGGTAATGTATAAGTAAAGAGAGAGGGGGGAGAGAGAGAGAGGGGGAGGGAGAAGAGAGAGGGGGAGAAGAGAGGGGGAGGGAGAGCGAGAGAGAAGAGAGGGGGAGGGAGAGCAAGAGAGAAGAGAGGGGGAGGGAGAGAGAGAGAGAAGAGAGGGGGAGGGAGAGAGGGAGGGGGAGGGAGAGAGAAAGGAGAGAAGGAAGGGGTGGGAGAGAGACGGGGGAGGAAGAGAGAAGAGAGTGGGAGGGCGAGAGAGGGAAGAGAGAGGGGGAGGGTTAGAGAGGAGAGAGCTGGGAAGGAGAGAGAGAGTTTGGTTTTCGTGGGAGAAAAGGGGGAGATAAAGGGAGTGAGAAAGAGGAAGGCCGAGAGTATGAGAGATGGGGATTGGGAAGGATTATGTTTTTGGGTGAGAAAAAAAGGGGGAGAGAGAGGGATTGAAAGAGTGGAGGGGGAGAGAGGGATTGAAAGAGGAGGGAGAGAGAGAGCGTGAGAGAGGGGAGGGAGAAAGGGGGAGTAGGTGGAGGAGAAAGAATGGCCTGGGGCTATTGTGAGTGATCAAAGACAGGACAGTCCTACACAAGAAGGAACATCCAGCTAGAGTCCGCCTCTCTTAAACACAGACACACAGACACACAGACACACACACACTAACTCACACACCTCAATATATCCATTGAATAACTTGCTGTTTTCGTTACGTAATCCAGTTGAAATGTCTTCCATAAATGAAGACACTAAGGTCTAATTCGTCAGTCAAATGATCAAAATAACAGGACACCTTTCGTTACGCGAATAACTCATCTTGAGCGGCAAGAAGCTAAGTATGACTGATTCCCCTTTCCACGCTCGTCGCAAGCTGTGGACCAGAGGGCGAGGGCCAGACACACAAAGGGTCTGAAACACAAGCAGAGACACACAGAAAGACATTAAAGGTGCCCAATGTGGCCAGCATCTGTGGACCATCCCTTTCTCTGCGCCGGGCCGAGTGGTCAGCCATTGTGGCGCTGCAATAAAGGTGACGCGGTGTGTGGACAAAGGAGGACAGGATCGGGGCTGGGCCAGGGCTGCTCCTCTGACTCACCAGAAACACAGGAGAACACGGCTCTGTCCTGCCCCTGGCCTTACCCCCCCCCCCCCCCCCCCCCCCCCCCCACCGGGACCCACTGTGTGCCCTGGTGTGAGTCAAGTGTTCCTCACGATGCAGGAGAGGACTCTACATTACTGCTTTACAGAGGACTCTACATTACTGCTTTATAGAGGGCTCTACATTACTGCTTTATAGAGGGCTCTACATTACTGCTTTATAGAGAGGACTCTACATTACTGCTTTATAGAGAGGACTCTACATTACTGCTTTATAGAGAGGACTCTACATTACTGCTTTATAGAGGACTCTACATTACTGCTTTATAGAGGACTCTACATTACTGCTTTATAGAGGACTCTACATTACTGCTTGTATAGAGAGGACTCTACATTACTGCTTTATAGAGGACTCTACATTACTGCTTGTATAGAGAGGACTCTACATTACTGCTTTACAGAGGACTCTACATTACTGCTTTATAGAGGACTCTACATTACTGCTTGTATAGAGAGGACTCTACATTACTGCTTTACAGAGGACTCTACATTACTGCTTTATAGAGAGGACTCTACATTACTGCTTTATAGAGGACTCTACATTACTGCTTTATAGAGAGGTCTCTACATTACTGCTTTATAGAGAGGTCTCTACATTACTGCTTTATAGAGGACTCTACATTACTGCTTTATAGAGGACTCTACATTACTGCTTTATATAGGACTCTACATTACTGCTTTAGAGAGAGGACTCTACATTACTGCTTTAGAGAGGACTCTACATTACTGCTTTATAGAGGACTCTACATTACTGCTTTATAGAGAGGACTCTACATTACTGCTTTATAGAGAGGACTCTACATTACTGCTTTATAGAGAGGACTCTACATTACTGCTTTATAGAGAGGACTCTACATTACTGCTTTATAGAGGACTCTACATTACTGCTTTATATAGGACTCTACATTACTGCTTTAGAGAGAGGACTCTACATTACTGCTTTAGAGAGGACTCTACATTACTGCTTTATATAGGACTCTACATTACTGCTTTAGAGAGAGGACTCTACATTACTGCTTTATAGAGGACTCTACATTACTGCTTTATAGAGGACTCTACATTACTGCTTTATAGAGGACTCTACATTACTGCTTTATAGAGAGGACTCTACATTACTGCTTTATAGAGAGGACTCTACATTACTGCTTTATAGAGAGGACTCTACATTACTGGTTTATAGAGAGGACTCTACATTACTGCTTGGTTTTTATATCTTTTTTTTTGCATTACGTTGTGGAGTCTTTGAGTACTTGGAAAATCACTGTGTAAATAACATTGTATTATTATGATCAAGACATGTTAGTCTGGTCTAAGGTTATTCTTGGATTCAGCAAACACATAACAGCTAATTCTGAAGTCTTCCAAGTCCAGAGACATCCTAAATGACAGCTGAACCTGCAGTCCTTCAGCACCCTGACCGCCTGTAGGTCACCTGTAGGTCACCTGTAGGTCACCTGTAGGTCAGTCTACCGTGAGTCAAGCCAACGGCTCGTGGGTGGCAACAAGAAGAAACGGAACCAGCTCCTGTTGGAAAACAAACCATTTTATTGTATTTCTATTTTGTTACGTTATCATTTTACATTCTATCATTTTTTACCAAGAAAAGGACAAATCAAGAGAGCGAAAGAGAGTCATGTCAGAAGACCAAGCCCACGAATCGATCGGTCGATCACAACATGATACACCTCCAGACAGCGAGGCATTATGGATCAGATGCTGATCCATAATGCCCCCCCCCACACAGAGACAGAGAGAGAGAGAGAGAGAGACAGAGAGACAGAGAGAGAGAGACAGAGAGACAGAGAGACAGAGAGACAGAGAGACAGAGAGAGACAGAGAGAGAGACAGAGACAGAGACAGAGACAGAGAGAGAGAGAGAGAGACCAAGGATGAGGCACAATTACACTGCACATGTTAAAAAAGAAAGACAATTAAGAAAATAAAACTGAAACAAGGAACATTTAAATTAACTAACAGACAGCGTGTGGAACGGCTCTCCAGAAATAAGAAAAGGAACATAACCAAAACAGTCCCCCCCCCCCCATAGAAAAGAAACAGCAGAGAATATACAAATCAACGTTTCCACGGTGCCAATGGAATAGTGCAAATAGGCCCATTCCATTTTCCTTAAGCTCACTCCTTCTCCCCGTTTGTTTAATTATAGGAATTCCAAAGCATTCATGTCAAAATGTTAACGGTCAGACAACCTGGGGGGCTTTTTCAGCTTAACCAAGTCAAAACAAGTGGGTGGACGTCCGCTCTTCCTTCATGTCCGCTCGACAAGTTGCAGGCCTCCAAGCTCGGTTAGGATTTACAAGAGCAAGCCAAAACAACGAAACAAAAAAAAAAGGTATGCGCATCCAGCCACTTTATTACACAGCAAACGTAGCGCACCTATATTATCATCGAGTAGTAAAAGCTGTTTTTATGCACACAGACCGAGCCGGATCCAAAAGCTGGCTTTCCTTGAGAGAAGCGATGCCACGCACAGAGCTCTGAGGAGACGAGAAGCTCAGCTGAAGACCTGGGTCAAAACCCAGAGCTCACCAAGCCCAGCGTTGCTCAAACCCTCTGGTCAGTTAAAACACTGACCAGCCGAACACACACACGCACACTTTGAACATGTATGCTGGAGGAAATGTAATTTCGCTGTATCTTGTGGTGGTCATCTGCCTGGGTCTGTACAGGGAGCTCTCTGACCTGGGTCTTCATTCACTCGTATGGGAACAGAAGCAGTGTAGTGGGGGGGGGGGGGGGGGGGGGGGGGGGGGGGAGAAGAGAAGGAGATCTCGGGGGGGGGGGGGGGGGGGGGGGAGGGGGAAGAGAAGGAGATCTCGGGGGGGGGGGGGAGGGGAGAGAAGGAGATCTCGGGGGGAGAGAAGGAGATCTCGGGGGGGGGGGGGGGGGGGGGGGGGAGAGAAGGAGATCTCGGGGGGGGGGAATGAGGAGTAGAAAGCCGGTCTTAGTCTAGTAGAGTTCGTCACGTCTGCACCGGGGTCAGAGAATAAATGGAGGGCAGAGAGAGAGAGTTCCCGGTCTGGAATGCCTTTAGTCCACCTTGACCACGCTGTATATCTTGGTGACAAACCAGAAGCAGGCGAAGAAGCCAATGGTACCTTCAGGAGGAAACAGACGTCATGATGGGCCTTTCTTTTACTTCTTATCCAAACAGAAAGACATCGCTCACAATAATGCTTGTTATCTAGCAAGCAACTAGCGACTTGAACACAGCTATGGGTCATTAAAGACCAGGTAGGGGTTACACAGTACAGAGACAGGTCATTAAGGAGCAGGTAGGGGTTAGACAGTACAGAGACAGGTCATTAAGGAGCAGGTAGGGGTTAGACAGTACAGAGACAGGTCACTAAGGAGCAGGTAGGGGTTAGACAGTACATGGTCAGGTCATTAAGGAGCAGGTAGGGGTTAGTACAGAGACAGGTCATTAAGGAGCAGGTAGGGGTTAGACAGTGCAGAGAGAGGTCATTAAGGAGCAGGTAGGGGTTAGACAGTACAGAGACAGGTCATTAAGGAGCAGGTAGGGGTTAGACAATACAGAGACAGGTCATTAAGGAGCAGGTAGGGGTTAGACAGTACAGAGACAGGTCATTAAGGAGCAGGTAGGGGTTAGACAGTACAGAGACAGGTCATTAAGGAGCAGGTAGGGGTTAGACAGTACGGATACAGGTCATTAAGGAGCAGGTAGGGGTTAGACAGTACAGAGACAGGTCATTAAGGAGCAGGTAGGGGTTAGACAGTACAGAGACAGGTCATTAAGGAGCAGGTAGGGGTTAGACAGTACAGAGACAGGTCATTAAGGAGCAGGTAGGGGTTAGACAGTACAGAGACAGGTCATTAAGGAGCAGGTAGGGGTTAGACAGTACAGAGACAGGTCATTAAGGAGCAGGTAGGGGTTAGACAGTACAGAGACAGGTCATTAAGGAGCAGGTAGGGGTTAGACAGTACAGAGACAGGTCATTAAGGAGCAGGTAGGCATCTTACTCATGTATACCTACAGGTAGATTGGGGACACAGGATCCAACCCTTTTGTTTATGGGATAAACAACCTAACCAAAACCCTATCCTGCTCCCTCCCTCCCTCCCTCCCTCCCTCCCTCCCTCCCTCTTCTACCAGTAAACAGGAAGAAGATGAGAGCCATGATCATGACATCAATCTATCCATCTTTTATCTTTCAATCCATCCATCATCCACCCCTCTCCTACCAGTGAAGAGGAAGAAGATGAGAGCCATGATCATGGTGTATCCGAAGTAGAGGATGGTGCTGGCCAATCCGGTGATCTGTAGCTTGGACAGGAAGTAGTGGATGGCGTAGACCAGGAAGTAGATGGCGGTGAAGCCGCTGGTCAAGAAGGAGCGCCACTGCCAGTGGTAGTCCTGTCAATCACAACACATAACATGTAGTCCTGTCAATCACAACACATAACATGTAGTCCTGTCAATCACAACACATAACATGTAGTCCTGTCAATCACAACACAGAAAAAAACAACAACGATGTGATAGGACAAAGGAGAACAGACGCTGGTAAAACAACGATGTGATTGGACGAAGGAGAACAGACGCTGGTAAAACAACGATGTGATTGGACGAAGGAGAACAGACGCTGGTAAAACAACGATGTGATTGGACGAAGGAGAACAGACGCTGGTAAAACAACGATGTGATTGGACGAAGGAGACCAGAGGTTGGTTTCGTTGAGCTAGTTGCCTCCACAGTCCAGCGAGGATTTGACCTGGGGAGACCTATGACCAACGACCTACCTCGGCACAGAGGTGGAAGTAGCAAAGGAGGACGGTGGCTTCAGAGCAGGTGATGACCAGGATGATGAAGACGAGGAAGAGGAAGCCGAACATGTAGTACATCTGGTGAGACCTGCCAACACACACACACAGTCAGACACACACTGGGCAGTACAGAGTATGGTCCCCTTCCGAAGGCCATTCATAGGGCATCCAAACCCTTCCAGGGAATTGTTTTAGATGGAGTGATGAGGTAGGGGTTCGGCGCAGCTTGCTCAAGGGCCTACAGGTAGACCAGTGGTTTCGGTGTTCTGGGTTCAAACCCCCAGACTCCACAGACCACCCTGTCCCTCACAGGCAGGATTCCCATTTAAAAAACATTCATCGGGCATCACTAAAAGACAACTATTTAAAAGAGTAATGGCTGGCTGGGAAGACCCCAGACTGGTCCATCGTCTTGGGATTCTGAAGCGTGATTGGCTGAGAGCTCTCACCAGATGGAGTTGAGGATGAAGAAGAGCTGGATGAAGATGCATCCGAAGGGCAGGATTCCCCCCATGACGATCCCGGGAAGGGGCTTGGTGTAAAACGACTGCTCCGGAATCTGACGGGGGATCTGGTTGGTCCGTACCGGGTGCTCGATCCCCTGGTCGACCAATCAGAGAAGACGTCACTCAACAACAACGTACCATCCGGTTATGTTTCATTAAGGCTTGTATTCATGTGTCTGCTTCTCTGCTGTAAAGTGTGTGCACGTGCGTGTTTAGGTGAGTGTGTTTGAGGTTGTGTGCACGTGCATGTGTGTGTGTGTGTTGAGGTGAGTGTGTGTTTGAGGATGTGTGCACGTGCGCGTGTGTGTTGAGGTGAGTGTGTGTTTGAGGATGTGTGCACGTGCATGTGTGTGTGCTGAGGTGAGTGTGTGTGTTTGAGGTTGTGTTTACGTGCGTGTGTGTGTGCGCGTGTGTGCTGAGGTGAGAGTGTTTGAGGCAGAGTGCACGTGTGCGTCCTCACGGTCCTCTTGAAGCCGAAGTACGCGCCAACGAAGGTGAGCGGCACGGAGATGCAGAACCACAGAGCCAAGATGGCCACCAGCGTCCCGAACGGCATGGCCGCTGACGACCCCTCCCCCCACAGGATCAGGTTCATGAGGAAGAAGTCTGCAAACACCACTCTACACACACACACACACACACACACACACACACACACACACACACACACACACACACACACACACACACACACACACACACACACACACACACACACACACACACACACACACACACACACACACACACACACACACACACACACACACACACACACACACACACACGTAAATCCCCCTGCCGGAAACCAGAAACTGAAAGGGGCGGAGTTACGCTTTGTTTCCTGTTCCATGACGGCGATATACTGCCAGCCATTTATAAACTTCCGGATCTCCCCGGCAACAGCAACGTGATTGGTCAGAAAACGAATATGAAGCAAAAGAAAGTCACGTTGGTTGCCCTCACAAAGATTCAGCCATTCAGGGGTCGATACTATCTTCAACGATGTCGATTTGACTTCCTAATAGACGTTCAGGGTTCTGGGTTGGAAAATGTATGTTGGCCAGCCAGCCAGCCAGCCAGCCAGCCAGCCAGCCAGCCAGCCAGCCAGCGAGATTCTTACCCAGGACACAAGAAGGCGGTGAGCAGCACGTTGGTCTTCCACTTCTCTCCTCCAAACGCTGGAGGACCGAGAGAGAAGATAAACAGGATGTGGTTAACAGGAAGTTAAAAAAGGTTTAATGGCCCACATTTTCTTCACACTTTTCTAAGAGTTGCAATTTTTGCGATTACAAGCTGCCTCTACAGGTCTCTCCTTTCTCTCCGCTGGGGGTAATGGGTGCTAGGGCTACGGGCCTGCTCTCTGTCGACTCCTGCAGGTAGGGTGGGGTTGACGTGTAGGGTGGGGTGGGGGTACTCTGACGGCCCAGGTCATTTGGACAGAAGACCTTTCGTCCGTGTGGCGCTTCACACACGGAAGCATCGTGCTTTGATCGCTACAAGCGTGCGCGCGCTGGGGGGGGGGGGGGGGGGGGGCAGGCTCCCCCATCGGCCCACGGCGCCCACAGAGAGGCGGGTGCGCCCCACACATCAGACCACGCCGCGTGGCCACAGCCGACGAGGGCCCGCCGCTGGGGGGGGTCCCGCACTAGGCGTGTGGCGGGGCCTTCGGGGAAGGGCCGTGGACGGTGCGCTTACATTTGTAGAAGCGGGCGGCCACGTAGCCGGCGGGGGCGCCCAGCAGCACCCACAGCACCACGGCACACGTCATCAGGGCCCCGCGGTTGGCAGGGGACAGGAAGCCCAGGCACGCAAAGACTGGAGGGGGAACACGGAGTTACACACGTTATACCGTCTACACACACGTTATACCGTCTACACACACACACACACACACGTTATACCGTCTACACACACGTTATACCGTCTACACACACACACACGCACACACACACGTTATACCGTCTACACACACATGTTATACATTTCGAATAAATGATTTTATTTTTTGTTAATTAAACCAAGACATTCCAATCAAGATAACATTTTTGGGTTCCCTTGTTACTAAGATGTCATGTGTGCTCTTCGCGTTGGCACCCATTGCTCGAATGAAAATCGAACCGGATTCTGCAAAAGCACTGCAGAAGGAGCCGCAGTGAGAGCACTCAGTATTGGGACACAGCCCAAGACTCACAGAGGGTGACGAAGGTCATGATGAAGATCTGGGTGCCTGACCCCAGGAAGACGGAGAGCAGCATGCCCTTCCTGGGGGGTCTGAAGACATCCCCGTGAACCAGCTTCCAGCCAAACTCCTCCTGGGCGTCCTCCTACACACACACACACACACACACACACGGCTAAGTATCATTAAGACATGTTGCAGAGACAGAGAGGGCTACGTAGCATTAGCACAGGTAGACTCAGAGGGCTAGGTAGCATTAGCACAGGTAGACTCAGAAGGCTAGGTAGCATTAGCATGCAGCAGACACAGAGAGGGCTACGTACCACAGAGTCCATCTGGTTGTACCTAGCGATGTCTTTATGGAGAGTCCTCAGCATGATCATGGCCACCATGCCAGAGAGGAACAACACGATCACCAGAGAGTTCATGATGCTGGAACACAACACAACACAGTCAGGGGCCGCTTCTGGACCGCTTCTGGGTCTGCTCATGAAATGGGTCGTGTTGCAGAATGAATGTTGTTTATCCGATGTGTGTGAGTGTGTGTGTGAGTCCGTGTGTGTGTCTGTGTGTGTGTGTCCGTGTGTGTGTGAGTCCGTGTGTCTGTGTGTGTGTGTGTGTGTGTGTGTCTGTGTGTGTGTGTCCGTGAGTGAGTGAGTCCGTGTGTCTGTGTGTGTGTGTGTGTGAGTCCGTGTGTGTGTGTGTGAGTGAGTGAGTCCGTGTGTATATGTGTGTGTGTGTGTGTGTGTGTGTGTGTGTGTGTGTGTGTGTGTGTGTGTGTGTGTGTGTGTGTGTGTGTGTGTGTGTGTGTGTGTGTGTTTGTGTGTGTGTGTGTGTGTGTTACCTGAACCACTGGATGTTGGTGTGTGGCATGGACTCCAGGATGTAGTCCCACCTGGAGGCCCAGCGGATCTTCTTGTCCTCCTGCAGAGAAGAAGACCGGAGCGCTGCCATCATCAACACTCCCAACTGTTGCCATGGCTGCCGTCTACCGTAACCATGACTACCATCTACTGTAACCGTGACCACCATCTAACACTCCCGTCGACGGTTATCACTATCAATGCGATTGTTTTTTAAATGAATAAAGTTATCTTAACTTAGTGCTCCCACAGGAGCTACGTTACTGATGAACTGTGCAGTGAGACAGACCACAGAGAGCGCACGTACCACAAACTCAATGCTGTAGGTGTACGGTATCTTGATGTCCCCGGAGTACTTGTTGCTGATGAACATCGGCCCACCGGAGCAGTCAGGAGTGTCCGCGTTGGTGTGCTTATAACTACAGCAGAGGAGAAGGGACAAAATGAGTCCTCAGAACTACAGCAGAGGACCAGTCTAGCTGTTTAGCGCCTAAGCTAGCCGGTTAGCCCCTTCACTAGTTGGTTACCCTCTAGACTAGCTAGTGAACTCCTAGACTAGTTTGTTAGCTAGCTGTTTAACCACTAGCCTAGTTGGTTAGCTCCTAGCCGGTCTAGCTGTTTAGCTGCTGGGCGGTTACCCCCTAGCATGGCTGGTTAGCTCCTGGGCTAGCTGGTTAGCTGCTAGGCTAGCCAAGCTGATTAGTCGCTAGGCTAGCTTGTTGGCTGCTAGGCTAGCTGGTTAGCTGCTAGGCTAGTTGGTTAGCTGCTAGGCTAGCTGCTAGGCTATCTGGTTTGCTGCTAGGCTAGCTGAGAAACTATCTGGTTTGCTGCTAGGCTAGCTGGTTAGCGGAGAAGCTATCTGGTTAGCTGCTAGGCTATCTGGTTAGCTGCTAGGCTAGCTGGCTACCTCTTGGGCTCCATCTTGGCGGCCACCAGGCGGGCCCCCAGCTCCCCGGTCTCCACCATGTGGTAGTGGAGGGTGATGTCCACGTGGTTGAAGATGTAGAACGTGTCTTTCTCGTTGAACTCCGACTGAAAAACACAAGCAGCCTTTTAGAAACCCTGGAAGATCATCCACCTTTTTTTTTTATACTTGTTTGTCTTAATAACCAAAGGATGGATGGAAAACACTATTTTTGTTCATCTTTGAGAAATGCATCGATCCTTGTGCTATCGGGACAAAGCAGTGGTTTAGTAGTCAATAGTCGTATCCAACTGTGTGCGTGTCTCACGTTGACAACACAAGCGTCCTTAGGCTGACCCCCCTCCGTGACGTAACAGCCAATCGGGAAGCCAGGATTACAGAACTTCTGCCCATCTTCCACATCGTAGCACCAGGTGACCGGCATGTTGTCCACGATCCTACACACACACACACACACACACACACACACACACACACACACACACACACACACACACACACACACACACACACACACACACACACACACACACACACTTTGTAATGTAATATAGATATCTATATCTACACACACACACACACACACAGGACATTATGAATCAGATCTCAATAAAGAAATGTGTTCTTGAAACAGGTGAATTTTGAACTGGAAGAGGTGCCTGTAGTTAGACCAGGAACAGATCCTGGGACAGCTCCACAGGGCCCCCTAGAGGTTAGTGGTATATATGCAGCCTTGGCTGCAAAGCCAACACAGCCGTTCCTAATGGAATCCACACTAATGACTGCATTTATATCGACATTCAATCGTCAATATTTCTTAACCAAAGTTGTGAATTTATCCATTTCAACATACCTCTGACTAAGTGTGCCAATACTACATCTAAACACAAGTCTACACATAGTCTAGTGTGTCTAGTGTGCACCAGACAACTCTGGTGCAGGCTTGTGATTCAGTGCCGTCATGAACTGAACTGATGTCTTTGTTTACTGTTGTTGAATTTCACTCATTTCTCACTGGAGTTCAAATCAATCCAAGAAAAGAGATGATGGTCTGAAAGGTTTATCGCACCGAGTGTTGTTCACTGAGAACCAGTTAGGGGTGTGCGTGTGCGTGTGCGTGCGTGTGTGTGTGTGTATGTGCTTCCTACCAGTGGTGCTGATAATTGAGCAACATGCCCTTCTTGAGGAAGTCCATGTAGGTCTTGTCTGTGGGCAGGTTGGTGTTGTATTTCTTGTTGCACACCAGCTTACACTTCTCAGACTTCTTAAACGTAAACTGAAACCAAAACGCACGGAAGTCAGGGCAGCTGCACACTGGCCATGCATTTCTCTATCAAAAGGGTCATTCAATTTGCCCGACCATTTCCATCTTATTTTGGAGTCAAATGTATAATGTTGTTGAATGGGGGACATTCGATGTAAAAAAACCAGGAAGTTTACATTTACATTTGCATTTAGCAGAGTCATTTAGCAGATTCAACCATGCAAGGCGACAGCCAGCTCGTCGGGAGCAGTTAGGGTTGGGTGCCTTGCTCAGGGACACCTCGACACTCAGCTAGGAGGAGCCGGGGGATCGAACTAGCAACCTTCCGGTTACAAGTCAACCCGCTCTACCTCCTGAGCTAAGCCGACCCAAGTCTGCTAATTCCGGTATATAAAAAAAATAAAAAAAGCTTTTCCATGGGGGGTCGTTTTCTATTGGCCGTGCCCCGTGTCTTGAGCGAGCTCGACGTGGGTTTTAACAGCATTTGACCCACGGTCTCCGGGGTTCTGAACGCTGACCCCCGCCCCGACTGGATCACACCCTTTGCGTCTCGTCGGCAGAGTCTCTTTTAAATCGGGGGTCCCCTTTAGCCTTTGAAACCCAGACGAATGGGCTAAACGGTGCGTCTTATCCGACTATCCAAACCAATACAACACACGCCTCCGCCTTGGGAGTCCAATGCCAGTCAACCGTGAGGGTGCCCTTGGCCGCCCTCTGCTGGTAGCCACGAGCACTGCGCCCGGCGGACTGTACCTTGTAGGGAGAAGGCTCGATCCTCTCCCCGAACAGCACCTGGCCCAGGTTCTCCGACGGTCGCTTCTCAGCCTCCACGGCACAGAAGTCGAAGCTAGGGGAAGAACAGCGCGACAACGATAAACAGATCCCCAAGACACACCGTGTTTACGCAGGAACAACCATACGATTACAATTGATTAGAATTGCACCGATTGATATGTCGCTTCCATGAAACATCACTATGGGATTTTTGTAATTACGGTGAAACGTTTTAAAAATTTTTAAGCGTGTCCAAACACTCAACATAAAAGGCTCAACGCGCTCAGCACCCTCCCAGCTTGTGGGCCGTTCACAACACGTCCCTGATTGAAATGCGCACGTCCATACAGGTCTCAGGTCTGCTTGGCCTGACCCCCCCCCAGACTGGGAACAGACGCAGCAGACCAGTTAACAATGCCTTGGGTTGTGTGTCGCACATCAAGAAAGGACGCGCCCCACGGTGATGCTGCTGGGGAACGTGAGCTGCAGGACGCCCCCCCCCCCCCCCCCCCCCCCCCCCCCCCCCCCCCCCCCCCACCCCACTGCAGCTCAGACGTCGGCGGTTGACCGCTGACATCTGAGCTGGGCACGCGACTCGATGGCCCGTTTGGACAGAGACAACGTCCCTCTTTGCGTCGCAATCCCACCGTTGGCGATCCGAGGAGAGATCCAAAACCCCGGCCCCGGGGTGTGTGTGTGTGTGTGTGTGTGTGTGTGTGTGTGTGTGTGTGTGTGTGTGTGTGTGTGTGTGTGTGTGTGTGTGTGTGTGTGTGTGTGTGTGTGTGTGTGTGTGTGTGTGTGTGTGTACTCACGCTGTGTACTCATAAGGAAGGACCGACTCCACCGAATCCAGCCGGTTCACAAACAGCTCGATGGTGGACTGGAAAACACACACACAAAAACACACACACACACACACACACACACACACACAAAAACACGCACACACACACACACACACACACACACACTGAGGATTCAATTGGGAAACACACTCGTATTACACCGCTGGATTTCTAGTACTAGTAGTAAATAGTAGTAGTAAATATAAAAATAAACATTTTAATAGTTTTTTTTATATTACAAATTACATTGGCTGCCCCAAATGCGATCTGTTATATGTAAAAACATATCTTACAGGTGAAAGTTGTCTTCATAATGGATCATGTGGATCTGACGCAAGAGTTTAATGAAACAGTGACGACGGGATGGTTTCAAACTTCAGCCATTCACATGCATTTGATCTGCTGTTCCGCACCACGGGTCGTCCAGGTCTCACTACAACCTGACGCAGACATTGCCATTCTTCGCAAAAGCCTCACTGGTTGTTTGGGCCATTTTCACTGTTACACCACAGGAAGACGATGAGAGAGGGACCAGACACCCCGATAACTCGATACAAATTTCAATTTGCCAATGATCTCTTTACCATTTCAATTGTAACGTATCATTTTCTGGCTCACTAATGTACTTTTCACAGCTGCCCACCTAGTTGTACAAGTGGAGCTGGACATGTGCCAGTCTTAGATGACCGTTCAGCTATTCATCACTAGGGAGCGGTGTAAACAACAGCAATGGGTATTTTTCAGCAGCAAGAAACAACTGTGCGAGTCACAAAAGATACGTATACAAACTATAATACTAATTGGAATAAGTACAATACCAACACACACACACACACACACACACACACACACACACACACACACACACACACACACACACACACACACACACACACACACACACACACACACACACACACACACACACACACACACACACACACACACACACACACACACACACACACACACACAGTCCTTAAGGACTGCCTCACCACTTCTTGGCTAGGCTGATAGCTTAGGAGACAGTGTTGAGTAGTAGCATTCCTGCTAAGCTACACAACAGCGCCGTCTCGCTATTAGCAATGCCATCTACTGCTTCCAATCCACAATCTTTACATGGCGACCGCTCCGCGCTGATCGGCATCCCGTGACGTGTGGTTCCTACCTTGCAGTCCGGCACTGCGATGCCCTCGCCTTCTTTCGCAGGCTCGCAGAAGCTGACGGGCGCCAGACCCGGGAGGTAGAACCCCGAAACACATCGCGCTACAACACAGAACCACAGCAGGGAGCCCAGGGCAACACGAGCGCCCATGTTGCACACCGGGCAGCGACTCGACGCGTCTTCGTACGAGATGGCAGTC
The DNA here is from genome assembly GCA_026745465.1 of Lota lota. NCBI lineage: Eukaryota > Metazoa > Chordata > Actinopteri > Gadiformes > Lotidae > Lota > Lota lota. The sequence goes on along the minus strand of JACYXH010000491.1, from coordinate 537,802 downwards.
CAGCGGGCAAGACGTTCGCAGGGACTAACGGCGTTGATCAGAGACCACTGTCTCGACGGTAACCATCACCCACTTTTTTTTGCCCGGAACCCGACACGTCATCGCACTAGCTTTCTTCCGGTGAGGTGCATTGTGGGATACCAGTGGCAGATATTATTATTGTGGATCAACTACATCGGTTGTACGTCCAGGATGTCAAGCCGTTGTCATAAATCCAGTTCCTGATACGTCCACCACACTACACACTACACACTACACACACACGTGTTTCAGGCTTGGACCCGTTGTCGCATAATATATTTATTGTCAAGCTAATGCCAAAATAAAAAATTAATAGCGGTGTAATAAATAATTTGTGAAGATGAAACTTTGGATATAATTAAATTTACAAAAATATTATGCAACCCAAATATAATATCCAAAGCCTTGTTTAATTGTATGTCAAGTCGTATCATGGATATAAGATCTAGTGCAGATATCTCTAGGTTTCTTTCACTTCCTTAGGCTTTTCATGAATTTACAGCTGGTGGAAGATACTTTAGATCCTTACTACTTAGAAAGTCAAAGTAGAAACTATACCTATGTGAAAACCACTCTTGCCATCGGCCAAAACCAACAACCAAAATATGTGCAAAGGAAAGACATCAATCACAGCGACTATGGTTAAAAGAACATTTTTACTAGGTTATGATACAAACAACCATTAAAATATTTACAAGAAAACTTTCAACAAAACCCAAAGGCATAGAAAGAAACAAGGTTGCCAGGGTGGTGCAGGGCTCAGATTTGGATGGAGCTGGCTCAGATCTGGGTGGAGCTGGCTCAGATCTGGATGGTGCAGTGCTCAGATCTGGGTGGAGCTGGGCTCAGATCTGGGTGGAGCTGGGCTCAGATCTGGGTGGAGCTGGGCTCAGATCTGGGTGGAGCTGGGCTCAGATCTGGGTGGAGCTGGGCTCAGATCTGGGTGGAGCTGGCGGGCAGCGTGGACTTGTCCAGGTCGTCAAAGTAGGGATGAGCCATGGCCTGGCGCGCCGAGATCCTCTTGGGAGGGTTGTAGATCAGCGTTTTCTACGACAAGAGATGGCAACATGTTAGTCAGCAAGTACAGGAGGGGGAGGGGGGGTAGACAGGTGGGCGTTTGCATTTGATCCAGCAATCAGGGGTAAAACCAGTTTGTGAAAGCTCCTCTTACGCCAACTGATTGAGCGTTGCCAAGGAAACGTGGCAGCAGAGCTGCGGCGATGGGACAACAAGGAAGTTGAGGCTTCAAGCCCAGCATCGCCCCGCTGTCCAAACCCCGAGTGTTTACACAGAGGGCAACGGTCTGTTCATTGGCTCTACCTGAGGCAAACACCGCTCCCAAACCCACGTCTTCAATGCGCATCTAAAACCAGTCGCGCTAGAACCGTCAACAGCCCGCAAGATCACAGCCAATCAGATTGCCTGGCAGATCACGCAGCCCGGTGACAGACGGTTGCGCTAACGTAGCGTAGCCATGCGGGCTGTGAGAGGGGTAAACCTCGCTCACATTCAGGAGGGACTGTCAATGACTAATCTAGGATTTTCTGACAACCTAATCTCACGCCACCGCTCTTCTGCTTGGCCATGCTGTGGCGTTCTCTAATCTGTCCATTTGGCTCCCATCACCTTCCTAACGTCCCTGGAACGAGGGATCCCTCTTCTGTGTCGGGCCTTTATAGTCTGAGCATAGCTCTACATGTTGCATGCGTTCTCCCTCCCTCCCTCGCTCCCATCCAAAGAACAAAAGAGGGGCCCGTGGAGAGCGTAGCGGGGACTAAAGGAAAGAAAGCCATCGCCGCGTCCTTACTGCCAGCAGGTCCAGGCCGTTCTTGTCCAGGTTCTTCACCATGGAGGCCAGGTTGCCAGACTTCCACTTGGGGAAGGTGTTCTTGTAGTCTGGCAGGGACTCCACCTCTGGCCAGATGTCATTGTTGGGGGTGCCGAGGGTCCTGGGAGGGAGGAGACGGGAGCAGGTGTTATTAAGACACGGCTGGGCGTCACGGTTACAGGGGCACCCTTCGGACCCCAACGTTCCCACCCTAAAACAACATCGTACATTTGCCCCCCCCCCCCCCCCCCACCGTTACTCAACGGACCGACTTGATAAGGACACCCCGCCTCTGATCTGCCCGCGGCGTACATCAACGCTCATCGTGACCCCTGGTCAGGCCCCACGCCGACGAGGGCGGCGCCCGTAAACAAACCCGTGTGACGGGGTGGAAGCGGGCGCCGTACCTGAAGATCCGGAAGAGCTGGTCTATCTCCGAGTCCCCGTGGAACAGGGGCTTCTTGGTGGCCAGCTCCGCGAAGATGGTGCCGATGCTCCAGACGTCCACCGGTGTGGCGTAGCGCGCAGAGCCCAGCAGGACCTCAGGGGCCCGGTACCACAAGGTCACCACCTGGAGACACACACACACGGACACACACACCCCTTGTATACAGACGCAGCAGTTTGCACTACTGGTATTTTATCACTCATCTTCATGGTGTCCCTTTATCTGTCTCTGGTGGGTAAACCGGTTTATTATTTCATCAACAATGCCATTTGTTTTGTTGCAGTTGAGAATGTGTGGAATCCAAGCATTGAATGGCCATGGATGACTTCTGCTCGTGTTTCTCCAATACGCAGACGTAGAACAAACCTGGACCCTTGAAGGGGTGAAAACGTATTTATATTTACATTTAGGGGACGGTTTTGTCCAAAGCGACTTACAACCGTTCACACACACATTCACACACCGACGGCGGAGTCAACCACGCAAGGCGACAGCCAGCTCCTTGCTCAGGGACACCTCGACACTCAGCTGGCAGGAGCCGGGGATCGAACTAGCAACCTTCCGGTTACCAGTCAACCCGCGCTCCCTGCTGAGCTACTGCCGCCCCTAGGACGCGTCGCTGAAAGATGACGTCGCCGCCCGCGATCGAAGGCCTCCAGTCCTCGGTGCATGGACAGGATTCGGACGGCAGCAAACACGTCTTTAGGTTATACGCCGGGATACGACCCCCCCTCCCCCCCCCCCCGCTAGCACAACGCTTCCGATGAAATCGAGTCCCCCCACCACCCCGCACATTTCCGGGGAATACTTTAACTCAAGTTGCGTACCACTAATGCTCACTAGTGCTCTGCATCCCAAGCTGCAACGCAACACTTAAAAAAGGCACCAACACCCCCTCACGATCCCCAGACATCGTCATGTGACAGACACATGTGACAGTACGTTGTTTTTGTACATTTTGTGATGGGCCCAGAAGAGGAACAGAGCGCCCGTCAAAGTCCTCACTCTCTCACGCACGCGTATCCACATGCGCTCCGTCTCGTAAAGTGTACAACGGCGTGAAGTCCAAGACTCAAGGAACACACAACTCATAACACACAACACAACGTGGGGTTGTGTGAGGAGACTCGGGCTTACTCGGACGACGGAGGGGGGAGACATGCAGCAGAGTTTAAACTTTGAGCACATGCCACGCAAACAGCAAACATCCCAGATATCTTGGGGGCGGATTTCAGAATTAGTTGACTGAAAGACTCAATAGTTATATTATCCACTCATTTTTTTAGCTAAATGTTCTATTAAATTTAACATGCTAACTTAGTAGTTATGACCACTAAGTTTGAAAAAACAATTTCAAAACGCACATATTTTTAGCCGTTTTTCAGTTTTTCACGCGCCGGCCTCGGATATTATTTTGGACTTTTCTTCTTTTTAGTACACCTGTTAAACTAAGGGCCTCCGACGCAGAGCGACGACCCCCCCCCCCCCCCCCCCCACCTCTGACATCGGCGCAGGACCCCGGGCGTCCCGCCTACCTCGTGCGTGTACACGCGGATGGGCACGCCGAAGGCCCGGGCCAGGCCGAAGTCGGCCAGCTTGATCACGCCCTTGTTGTCGATGAGCAGGTTCTGCGGCTTCAGGTCGCGGTGCAGGACCCGGCGGCAGTGGCAGAACTGGATGCCCTCCAGGATCTGGTAGAGGTAGCTCTGGGAGGGGGGGGGGGGGACACAGGGCTAGGTGAAAGGTAGGTGTGTGTGTGTGTGTGTGTGTGTGTGTGTGTGTGTGTGTGTGTGTGTGTGTGTGTGTGTGTGTGTGTGTGTGTGTGTGTGTGTGTGTGTGTGTGTGTGTGTGTGTGTGTGTGTGTGTGTGTGACACTGGACCAAGCACACGTTTTTGTTTTGCGACGTTTCCATTTACACATTATACATCCCATTGGCGATGACAACGTCATCAGCAAATAGTTAAGTAATTCACTCGCTAAAAAAATTAAATAAAAAAGGTTACAAAAACCTGCTCATACAACTATCCCTAAAACAGCCCCCTGTGGTCTATGTTGTAGTTTTAAGTGCCCACAAAATGCAATAAACCAGCAACAGAAATGAACATTATTTCAGATTTCTGCATCCATTTCTACCACTCATGTTGCGTGTACAGGAGATGCGACTGTACTCTCTGCTGCGCCACCCTCGCCCGGGCAGCCGTTAGACACCAAGCTCCCCCCAGAGAACCCCAGAAGCCGACGCTCCCAACGCTCGGCCCGCGGGCTAGGGCCCGGTCGTGGCAGAAGGCCCGCTCTCTCCAGCCTACCTTGACCAGCATGGTGTCCATGTACTCCCCAGACGGGATGGAGTCCAGGTACTTCTTCAGGTCCATGGACAGGAACTCAAAGATGAGGTAGAGGCGCGACTCCTGCATCAGGACGTCCAGTAGCCTGACACACACACACAACACACGAAGGACGAGCCCTACACATTTAGCAGACACTCGCGCCCAAAGAGGCAGGGAATTCAGACACGGGTCATTAAAAAGCAGGCAGGGGTCAGGGGTCAGGACGCCTGCGGACATTGGGCCTTGAACCAAGAACCTTTCGGCTGGGAGTCCAACAGGCTTAACCCCTAGACCCTTATGCCCTCGAAACGACATTGTAGCTTTAAACAGAACACCCCCGGCATCGCTGACACTTACACGGCCACCAAATCAGAGCAAAAGGACATTCAAACTGAAGCGGAATTGCCACGTCCATTATTTAGGCCAGTTCACCTCCATCCCGTGCTTTCCAACTTGAGGGAAATAAGGAGGTGCTGGAAAGAGACATTTCACTACAACAATCAAATCTTTAAAAAGACACCACCAATGTTCCCACAGCCGGTGTAGGAACACGAAGACACCGAGAGGGTCAGTGCGTTGTCAACCCGCCACAGTCTTAAGAGTATCCACAGATCCTTAAGAGTTCCACATAGCCGCGTCTTGTACAGCTGGCGGGGCACGCCCAGTGGGCAGCTCGGGGACAGTACGGACAACGACTGAATGCAAACCCCTGGGACGCCCTCGCCTTAATGTCCCAACGAGACAAGCCTGACGCTGAGAAGGACCACACAGGGAACAAGACCAAAGAGGATGTTTTAACTTCGCACCCTACTATGCAATATTTAATTCTGCATGGCTACGACAACACACAAATGATGCAGCACAAGATCAATGATTTGATTTTGCACTCGTCAGCGGAGGAGGGGCTCCTCTCACTCTCAACTTTCCCGCGGCTGCAAAGCAAGGGGCGGTGGACGGGTTTGCGTTGACTACCGTTTCCGTTCGCAGATCCGTGTCGACAACACATCCACGACGAGCGCTCTACAAAGATGACTTCTTCCCCTGAAGCAGGCTCGTCTGCACCCCGGTCCCACGACCGATGTCTTTAGTCTGCCGGTGGACCCCACCTGAGCACTGCAGAGTCACCTCTGGTGGGTCACAAAGTCCACCTGGAAGCCATCGCCTTGGTGGCTTTTATTTGTTAACTTTGGTTATAAATCGCTGCTTGGTACCGGGTAGAGAGGGAAATAAGTAAAGAGCCGGAGAGTTAACAATCTGGTCGTTGTAGCTTTTAGAGATACTTGCTGGATGGCTCATTATTTCTACACATGCTGGCCAAACAGGGCATCTTCTGGTCCACGCAAACCACATTATTCTTCTCCTGCGTCGAAACCCATCCCCTTCACATTGTAAAGAAGTATGAAAACAAACGAGTGACTTTTTTAGCCTCACAAATCAGACTTTAGATTGATATCTAAAGTCTGATGGCAGACGAGCTCAAATCTGGGCTAGGGTTTCCTTCGCTTCGAAGAGCCACCTGCAGGCTGGCATCGCCCAGGTAGCCGAGGAAGGCACGTTCGCAAGCCAACTTGAATTGCTTTACACTTTGAATCAGAGCTGCCTAACGCCGTACCCACTGGTCTAGGCAACGCCAAGCCCCAGAGAAACCAGCGTGAGTGTGACGGAACCGGGGGGAGAACACACCGGACCACGTTGGGGTGCTGGAGCTCTTTGAGCAGGGAGATCTCCCGGACCGCCGTGCTGGGGACACCCTCCTCCTCGCTCTCCAGGCGGATCTTCTTCATGGCCACCACCTGGCCCGTGCTCTTGTGTCGGCCCTTGTAGACCACACCGTAGGTCCCTGGAAGACACAAACGCACAGCCTGTGAAAGATCAACTGGTGCAGTTGGGTTATTGTCGTCTGTCCAGACAGAAGGGATGTCATATCTATAAGACAAGACAGTAATTCAGTCATGCTAATGATTATTCAAACATGTTCATGTAGGGTAACCTGTAAATCCTAAAGTCACAACAGACGGGCTTAAATAAGGTTAGAAGGCATTATGTATACACCACCCGTCAAACATCAACACAATCTTTCAAAATAAGAGGTAGTAAGGACGTCAAATAATACATACAATAGGGCAATATAAAAGGAATGACAAGTCAGTCAACTGGAATCCTCCAATGTTTAACGCATTCTTTGAGTGCAACTTAATCACACTAATTAGACATGCATCGGGCCTTACCCTCGCCGATCTTCTCGATTTTCAAGTAGTCATCCATGGCTCACTGCAAGAAGACAGGACGGTGAAACAGAGGCTCCTCGCTGAGCCACCATTCATGGGGCTGCTGTCCCACACATTGTACTTTAAGAAGCTGAGACTAAACATCCAAGTGCCCCGCGAGGATTAAGCCTAACCGTTCAAACGCACAGACGTTTGACTGAGCTAACGCAAACGGTTCATTTGATATCCATTTGACTGAACTAACGGCTGATCAGAGGTTTTAATTACAGGCTCGTTTCAGAAGTCTTGTCTTTACGGCAGTGGTCGCCGCGACTGTAAAGGCATAAAACTGACCTTTTTATTTTAAAGCATTTTACCCCCAAGAACACGAACGCTCCGCATAGTTACCTGTGGTTCAGACTCGACGAATTGAAGAAAAAGAAGAAAAGCAGTAAGGTTACAAAACAAAGTCCTCTAGGCTAGATGTGTGGACTAGCTCTGCTCTAACGACTGCATGGGTTTGAAATGGACGCCGCCAACAGAGGTTCAAAATGCGACCAATCGGCCCATCCCAATGTCTTTCAAAAGGGCCAATCAGACAAGGGGCACGTTGTACACGTGACTAGCGATAAAGGCCCGCGATTGGCTGGCTGTCCACCATTAGTCCATTAATATGAGTCTCTTTCGAACATACGCAAGGCCCTAGTAACCCTACTCAAATGTAACACGTATAAACCCAATATAATGTGAATATCGCTATATTTGTACCTAAACATAAGCACAAAAGTTCCTTCACAGCCGTTGCTAATGCTTGCAGAAACTTCCACTTGTGTAGTGTACTTGTAACCTTATTTACATATAATAAATACTGAATTTACATGCACTTGGGTAGGTTTTCCTCAAGTTTTAGTTGAATACATTTGTATTTATTTCAACTATTATAGTCATAAAGTTGTCATCTTGTATACTAATATAATGGTCAAATGACATTAATCATATTGTACATGATTATAAAAAATATTAGCAATTTCCACACAACCACACACGTGAATAGAGACAGACTTTTTATTAATCGAGTGTTTATAAAAGAGCATGAGTTATGCAGTTATGTTATGAACCCGAGACCCAAAACACGCAGGGTTGACAGTTGGTCATGTCGGGGCTTCACTGTTTTCCGTTTCCGTTGATGGGTATTTTCTTGAAGGCCTCTGACTCCAACAGGGCCTTGACCTTGGGACGGGCGGACATGCTCTTGACCAAGGCACTGAGTTTGGGGAAGTTATCCAGGCAGCTGGGACACAGAACCAGGTGGTTCAACAGGAGGTCGAACAGGTTGTAGTCCGCGAACGACGCCTGGATACAAAACACAGGTAAACAAACATAGAACACTGAGGCTGGGAATGGACGCAGGACTTTTATTTTGAAACGGCAAAATTCCAACCGATTTCAAGTTGGGAATAAAATATGACAAATGACTCCAAATCATGATGTTGATAACGGCAAAACAGGCGTTGCCGTTTAAAAAAAATGAATAAAGGATACTTACCCCACACAAAAACATGCATTATAAAAGCAGCTTACCTCTTTCCCCACCAGAAATCCCGTGTTCGTTTTAGCCATGAACGTCTCGAATTGGCTGAGGAGGATCGGGAGGCCTTTAAGGTACGCAGCCTTGCCAGTGTCCTAAAATAAAACAGCCGAGTCAAACCATGGAAACGTGATCACATAATGTATTCATGCACTTGTCCCGAAACATAAATGTATTGAATCATTAACGTGTGCAGTCACTTACGTATTCCTGGTAGATTAGTTTGATATATTTTGTGCGCAGGTCCTCCACTCCGTCGTTCATCATGTCGATCAGAGAAGCCTCTCTGGAGTCCTTACCGTAAGCTCCTGGAAACCAAGGACATAAAACATGAAGATATCAGCTCAGCTTTTGTCGGATTCTTTTGTGGGGTTTCCGCCACAAAATGGATTTTACCAGTGTAACCACTAAGCACCAGTGTAACCACTGTTACTGCAGACTGCACTGGTCTTTGAGTGAAGCTGTATGAAGTCTAGGGCTTTGGTAGCCACCAATCTTCTCTAAAAAAAAAGGGCCCCTATTGTACCACCAGGTGTGAGGTTGACATGCCGTTACAAGCCATTTCACAATCTACCCGCTAGTGACATCACAAGTGGGAGTGTCCACCCAGCTGCATGATGGATCGATCCGCCTACCAGTTGGCACAGTCCACACTGTGTAGGCTGTTGGTTGGTCCAGCTCACACACCTGGCGGTAAGATAGGGGCCCTTTGTGAAGCTTCTTTCCCTGTGTATACTCCTCAAAAGACTCTTGCGCCTACGGTGACATTAATCCAGGGCAACAGCAGGTACAACAATCCCCCTTTTAAATAAATAATGTGAAACTGACCACAAAAAAAAAAACTGTGCTAAAACTTGTGTTACGGTTGGTTAAAAAAAACAACAACAAAACAACAAGGTAAAGCATTAGGCCACGTCACCATGGTTACGGCCCAGGTGCCGCAGCATGGCGTTGGACTGGAATAAGACCAGATCTCCATCCTCCAGCTTGGGCAGCTGGCCGAACACCTGCGCAAAACGAGAGGGCAAAGACTCAAACCCACTCTCGGAGAAACCCTTCGATAGCGTCGATCAAATACGCCACCGGAGGATCAGATCACGATCAACGAGGGAGGGGGGGGGGGAATGGGTCCACTCACACAGGTGGATTTCAGCTCCCCCTTCTGCCATTCTTCCATGCTGACCAGATTCTCCTTCAGGTCCTGGCCCTTATCAGCCAGCATGATCCTGATAGCGCCACAGCGCCCTGGCAGACGCGGAAACCACATTACGTCAGCGTTGAATACTACACAGAAAAGGCTACCTTGGAAGTACTAGTAACCCGACTAACCCCACATAACACAGAAAACACAACCTTGTCATGGCGTGAAAACAATGCGCTAACCTGAAATATTACGATACGATAAATATTTACATTGTACATGGAAAACATTCAATGTGACGAACATAAATGCCTCATGCTGGATCTACACCAGTGGTTTCTAACTGGGGGTTACAATTCATAAGTGAGCCACTGACTCCTATCTAAATATTAACTTTGAACACTGAAAGAGCAAGTCCACAGGGGAATGTTAATCATCTCACTTTTTGACAATTGGAGGGGACTCAATTATTAAAAAGGATAGGTAATGGGTTTTATAATAAAAGGTATACTGAACTCTGCAGTTGATTCTAGGTGATAAAAAGGAACTAATTATTTCATGAAGTGCACGCCCAACAAAAGTAAGCTTTCGGGAAGTAAAACTTTTGCTTGGAAAAGCTCGTTCCGCATAAACCACTGGAATAAATTAGCACATCTTCCAGGCATTGCAAAACATAGCTAACAGCCTACTCGCACACAAAATCTAATTTACAAAAACAAGAGACACCTGCGACGTGCAGACACGGTAATGCTTCTGCGCGGTCACATTTTGGTTTGCTTTGCAAAATGAATGAAAATATACACTGAAAATACCTTTGACTGGAAAGTAGGTGACGGTGTATGGAGGCACTATAGTGGAAAAAAACAGCAAAAGTTAAAGTTCAGAAAACAGTTGAGCATTGTGCAACCATGCACGGTTAAATGCGCGCTTCGTGCTAAATCACAGGCGATGCGTGCAACATGCATCGTCTTGCAGAACAACAGAAATAAGTTACATGTATGGGTTAGCTGAACGGAATGAACTAACACATCTTCTATTATTTTTGATATATTCTATAAACGTACTGGTTAGAGCGGGTCTGGTGTGCTGTCGTCGCTGTCTGAGGGTGGAACGGCAAAGTGTGTCTGCGGGGATCGGGTTATATAATCCCTGGAGGAGGGACCGACAACAAGCAGCTCCCTCCCTTCCTCCCTCCCTCCCTTCCTTCCTCCCTCACTCCCTCCCTCTCTTACTACTGGGATTTGTGTCGAGTCATCGTGAGTGAACAAACAACCCCCACCAGATGAGGTGATCACTTTGTTGTAAGTCTTCAGTACTTATTTCTATGGTTTACTGTCACGCAACGCTGTCAAGCCACGGAAATCAACCACTGCTCGGATTTTCACAATAAAAGTCCAACATTTGTATGGTTTCGAAAAATACAGGATGTTTAACAATGTATTGAAAAAAGATATATTTGTTATAGTCATGGATAGTAATTGTAACTTTAATCAGAAAATATTGCTAATAATTTTATTTGGTGGTTATAGTGTTGATGGGATTTCTGTGGTGAGATATACTTTAGTCATTTATCGAGCTCATCTAAAACCGGTCGTTATAGAGCCGTTACGCGTTAGGACGTCTTGCTCTAGGGCGTCATGGGGGACTCGAACCCTTACCAGTGTCCTACTTTATCTTTCTGAACTGCATCTACATGACACATGAGTTATGATGCATGCTGGGTTATGTCGCATTCTGCAACAGTTAACCCCTGACCTGAAGTCAAGTTTATTTGATCGTATAAAAATGTGATTCTGTCATGAGTCAGAAACTTTTGAGACATGGGCTGAAAGGTAATACTCCTAGTGTTATTGTGTGGAAACATTAATATCCATTCAAGGATACGTTTGAAGTATTTAAGAGAATAGAAGATAATATCCTTCATGGTTTCATATGGGAATGATAATACATCTCTTCATTTTCAAACAAAATAACCAGCCTCCATACATTTCACATTTAGATTTATCCACTTTTCAGAAAACACAATTTAATTTGAACACAAGGTCCAGTACACTCCGAGTTGTTACGATTTGATTTTACAATCCCAAACACAGTAACCAAGAAAAAACATTGTTTCTGTTTATATGTAGTTCTTTTTTTTTTCCTCAATCCATTTGTATTTGCATTATTTGTCTGCACTGAAAACAATAGATATACATAAACTCAGAACAGGCTACAGGAAATACAGAATTTTAACAACAGCAAGAGTGTAACCTGACCTCAAACCGTTCAGTATAAACTAGTTCTGGTTCTTCGGGTCTTTGGGTCTTCGGGTCTTCGGGTCTTCTCTATTGCAGCGATGCTGTCTGCATCTCGACGCAGAAACGTGTCCGCACGTGAATGATGCAATAAAAGGTGCGCTCATACAATGTGCAAATGATGGTCTACATGCTGATTGCAACGACTTTATAAATAAACTATGTACAATAAACAAGATAGTCAAATATCGTGTATGAGGCGAAGCTGCAGGTGTTACAACCACAACTATGCAGGTTATTCCCATGATGCACTGCTGTCCATTTGGATGCGCACCCTTTATCAAACCACACCAAACCTATACCGTAACTTAACAATCTCTAACCTAACACCTTAACTTAACCATCTCTACCTAAACTAACCATCTCTAACCTATATCTAAACTTAACCATCTCTACCTAAACTAACCATCTCTAACCTAACACCTAAACTTAACCTAATCCAATGTCTAAACATTTCCATTTCCAACACATTATGGGATAATAAAGCAGTCGTTATAGTTGCAGGCCTGGAACTCCAGCTCAATCATTTACAATATAAAAATGAGCAGACATATTTTAGTACCCTTTTCTTTCACCGCACACACACACACACACACACACACACACACACACACACACACACACACACACACACACACACACACACACACACACACACACACACACACACACACACACACACACACACACACGGAACAGGTGTGTGTGTCCACACACACGCGGCGCTGCAGAGATACAGCCTGAGCAACAGTGCGTTAAAAGGAGGCAACACAAAGGGGCGTGGCCGTAGGTGTGTGTTGTGGCTTCACACTGATAGAGAGGAACCGGACTTAGTCACCAAGCCATGACCAAGCACCCAGCCACCACATGGCTGGGGGCCTTGGTAAAGACCTGATCACCAGGCCGCACTGGGGGCCTTGGTAAAGACCTGATCACCAGGCCACGCTGGGGGCCTTGGTAAAGACCTGATCACCAGGCCGCGCTGGGGGCCTTGGTAAAGACCTGATCACCAGGCCACGCTGGGGGCCTTGGTAAAGACCTGATCACCAGGCCACGCTGGGGGCCTTGGTAAAGACCTGATCACCAGGCCACGCTGGGGGCCTTGGTAAAGACCTGATCACCAGGCCACGCTGGGGGCCTTGGTAAAGACCTGATCACCAGGCCACGCTGGGGGCCTTGGTAAAGACCTGATCACCAGGCCACGCTGGGGGCCTTGGTAAAGACCTGATCACCAGGCCACGCTGGGGGCCTTGGTAAAGACCTGATCACCAGGCCGCGCTGGGGGCCTTGGTAAAGACCTGATCACCAGGCCACGCTGGGGGCCTTGGTAAAGACCTGATCACCAGGCCACGCTGGGGGCCTTGGTAAAGACCTGATCACCAGGCCACGCTGGGGGCCTTGGTAAAGACCTGATCACCAGGCCACGCTGGGTGCATGTCCTGGTGATCAGGTCACACCATGACTCTCTAGTAGGCTAAAGGTGCTGGCATGCTGCCTGAAGCCACAGCAACATCGGCCCAACGGGACAGACCTGTTGGTGCAGTCGGCTGTTGTGTGATGGAGTACTTATGGTCTGCAGTCTAGCCAACAGTTTATAGCTGTGTGTTGGTGTTTGTGGGGTGGGGGTGGGGGTGGGGGGGGGGGCAGTGTGGGCGCACCTTAACGTAACGTTGGGTAGGAAGGGAGAGGAGCAGTCCTAGCCAGACTCGGTTTCTCAGCAAATGTTTGGTTACCAGGCTGTCAGACTGACACACACACACACACACACACACACACACACACACACACACACACACACACACACACACACACACACACACACACACACACACACACACACACACACACACACACACACACACACACACACACACACACACACACACACACCAACGCTGTGATGTGTGTTTTTTAAATGCATTGAGTACACACACATGCACGCACACAGGGTTGACTCCGGGATAATGGGTGCATTGTTTATGACATCACATGTCTCCATTTTGTATGTAGGATGATTGCACCCCTTCTCAAAATGTGAAACAAAGCTATCTTCAGTATTGCTGCAGAAAATGAACAAACCCAGTCACATGTGTACACACACACACACACAGACACACACACACACACACACACCTAGCTGCTAAGCTAACTAGCTTACGTCTGAAAAAAATTACATCATCCACCAATAGTACGGGATCGGTTAACATTTTACCGACACAAAGTTTATCACACTTAACTAAAGAAATAATGCATTGAAGAAATGTCATTCCATAACACAACATAGGTTCACAACCTTCAAGTATCTTTGTCTCAACATAGTGTCTCAACACAAAGTAAACTTTACATCATAAAACACAAATATCATTGTTTATAAGGTAAGTATAGAGAAGACATTACGTTATCCATCTGGGATTCTGTTGTACAGCGTCAGTTGCTCTGTCTGTTAATCCAAATATCTCCTCAACCCCTCCTGAACTACACAAAGACCACCGCAGCTCTGGAGGAGATGTCAACGTACCACTGAATGAAAAGTCAATCCTTAACGTTAATATAGTGCAGAGTCGAAATAAAAACAATTGATCTTGTGTTCACCTCCGTTTGGGATAATCCCTGATTGGTGAACAACTGGATGGATAAATGAAGCCTCTATTAGCATGTTACTTCATGAGGTCAACTCCTTCACAGTTACATGTAGTCCTCCTCCTCCGGCCAAAACCAACCAGTAGCTCAGCCATTTTCTGAACCTTATTTTCTGTGTGTCAGTGCCACCGTTCCCAACAACAACCCCTCTGTTCTTTACTGTTCCATTCCTCTGCTCCACAGCGTCGTCTTCTGCTCTTTACCGCTCAAACCTCCTCAGTGCTGGGATTCTTCTTCCTGTTTGAGCTTCCTGCGCCTCCTCCTCCGCCTCGTCTCTGCTCCTCTCCTCCGTCTCTGCTCCGTTCTCCTCCTCCCCCTGCTCCTCCTCTCCTCCCACTGGAGGGGTTCACAGATGGGAAGACGTGGAGAAGCACAGCTTCAGCGTGTAGGGGTTGGAGCCATCTGGAAGAGCCAGGAGAGGGAGAGGATCACTCACTAGACCCCCCCACACACACACACACACACACACACACACACACACACACACACACACACACACACACACACACACACACACACACACACACACACACACACACACACACACACACACACACACACACACACACACAGGGTTCGATCCCCAATGACCTCAGCCTAGGCATCCGGGAGCAAGATGATCCCTGACCCCCCACCTGTTCCTTAATGACCTGTCTCTGTACTGTCTAACCCCTACCTGCTCCTTAATGACCTGTCTCTGTACTGTCTAACCCCTACCTGCTCCTTAATGACCTGTCTCTGTACTGTCTAACCCCTACCTGCTCCTTAATGACCTGTCTCTGTACTGTCTAACCCCTACCTGCTCCTTAATGACCTGTCTCTGTACTGTCTAACCCCTACCTGCTCCTTAATGACCTGTCTCTGTACTGTCTAACCCCTACCTGCTCCTTAATGACCTGTCTCTGTACTGTCTAACCCCTACCTGCTCCTTAATGACCCGTCTCTGTACTGTCTAACCCCTACCTGCTCCTTAATGACCCGTCTCTGTACTGTCTAACCCCTACCTGCTCCTTAATGACCCGTCTCTGTACTGTCTAACCCCTACCTGCTCCTTAATGACCTGTCTCTGTACTGTCTAACCCCTACCTGCTCCTTAATGACCTGTCTCTGTACTGTCTAACCCCTACCTGCTCCTTAATGACCTCTCTGTACTGTCTAACCCCTAGATGCTCCTTAATGACCTGTCTCTGTACTGTCTAACCCCTACCTGCTCCTTAATGACCTGTCTCTGTACTGTCTAACCCCTACCTGCTCCTTAATGACCTGTCTCTGTACTGTCTAACCCCTACCTGCTCCTTAATGACCTGTCTCTGTACTGTCTAACCCCTACCTGCTCCTTAATGACCTGTCTCTGTACTGTCTAACCCCTACCTGCTCCTTAATGACCTGTCTCTGTACTGTCTAACCCCTACCTGCTCCTTAATGACCTGTCTCTGTACTGTCTAACCCCTAGATGCTCCTTAAGTCATCAGGGATAAAAGTGTCTGCTGATCACAAAATATTTGGTTGAAT
Organism: Lota lota; assembly: GCA_026745465.1. Classification (NCBI taxonomy): domain Eukaryota; kingdom Metazoa; phylum Chordata; class Actinopteri; order Gadiformes; family Lotidae; genus Lota; species Lota lota. The sequence goes on along the minus strand of JACYXH010000491.1, from coordinate 521,792 downwards.
AGAAACCAGAACAGAGAAATGTCTCGAGTGAAAGATAGAGGCAGAGTTGTAATCTCACATTGGTAGTGTGAATAAAATAAGATATATGGGATGAATTATGAAAGGGAGCAAGTAGATTGTACAGGCATTCTTCCCACAGTCCTTCATTTACTCTGTACCAGGCTGCTGGGAAGAGCAGCACCCCAGAGTCTCTGTCTAACCGACCCAAATCCAGCCAAACGGGTGCCAGTGGTGGTGGTTCTGACTTACTGGGAATCCGGATCTGGTAGTGGTTGAGGACGGTCAGGACCTCCACCGCCTGGGTCTTGCTGTCGAACTCCAGCAGACCAGAGATGGTTTTGGACGAGGCTGCAGCACACACATAACACACATACGTTTACACAAATAGTGTTGCATTGTGGGTGTTCATTTAGACAGTCAACAGTATCGTACAGGGCTGGAAATGTGGAGGAGGAGATCATTCGGAAATGATAAAGTTAATAAAGTGTGATTTATATGCAAAGATACCAAATGCGATCACATAGCATCAAGCGAAAGCAACAACATTTCTGGAGTTTTTGGCAACTTACGCTTTGCGTCAAAGACTTTGAACTTGACGAATCCCGGAACATCATGCTCCTCACAGAGCTGCAGAGAAAACACATTCCTACATGAAGACGCTAAGCACTTAACATGCTAAGCAGCTAACAGGCTAAGTAGGTAACATGCTAAATAACGCAATATGCTAAGTAGCCAACATGCTAAGCAGCTAACATGCTAAGAAGCTAACAGGCTAAATAACGCAATATGCTAAGTAGCCAACATGCTAAGTACCTCAATGTGCTAAGTAGCTAGCTAGCTAAGTAGTATTGGAGAACTGTACTGTACGTTTTTAAGGAAATATAATTATTATATACTATACATATAAAGAAAGTACGATCATTATCTTGCCTTTGTGCTACATGTATGAAAATAACTGTGGAAAATCCCCTATACCACCAATATGGTTGGATTCTCAGGGACCGTTCTGAGAGGGGCAGGGGTCTAAACTCAAATGACGGTCAAGAGAAAGCCCCTCTGTAGCGATAGTAACAATCAACCTGCACACACACGATGTTGAATAATCACTACTTGTGGTAACGTGGAGGTTCACGAGGAAGCCTCCTGCAACTGCTGATGGAGTCCAGACTATATGGCGGGAACAAGGAAGAGCTGCCTGTAAGTTATAGATGAGCAGGGCGTCCTGGTACCACACCATACCCGTTATGGTTTTACGATCCATTATGGTTTCTACAACCTCACCTGTGCACACCTGTCCCCATGTTCGGGAGCCACAAAGCTCCGGACATTTCCCACGTTAACGAAGCTCTCCTATTGGGCGTTCAACGAAGCTCTCCTATTAGGCGTTCAACGAAGCTCTCCTATTGGGCGTTCAATGAAGCTCTCCTATTAGGCGTTCAACGAAGCTCTCCTATTGGGCGTTCAATGAAGCTCTCCTATTGGGCGTTCAATGAAGCTCTCCTATTGGGCGTTCAATGAAGCTCTCCTATTGGGCGTTCAACGAAGCTCTCCTATTGGGCGTTCAACGAAGCTCTCCTATTGGGCGTTCAATGAAGCTCTCCTATTGGGCGTTCAACAGTATAAGAAAGTCTGTAAACCTGTGTTCATGGCCCGTTCTGCTAGAGAAGAGACTTAATGTGTGCCTACATTAAGCAATCCTGTACTCTACAACTATTGTGTGCTTGTTTGCATTTAGGAGTGTCGTCTGTCCTGTCTCGTACAGATTTGCCACAACACCGCCTGATCTCTATTCTTGTCAGAGTTTAACGTGTCGTACTTTCCACGACAGTAGCTATTGTGCTAAGTGTGCTAACATAATATGTAGTCTCTCCGTTCACACTAGCCCTGGGCCTCACACTGCCACCGAAGACCGAAAACTGGGACCCTTTATTGGTGGACAACGTACAAAGAGGTATTGTATTTCCTCTTTTTTTCTTTCTTCTTTTACAAGGAAACGTAAAAGCCTCGCTTATTTTACTGCGCAAAATATTTGGCGGTTCCTGGGGTCCAAAGTGCCCCCCCCCCCCGCCCCCCCCCCCCCCCCGCCCCCCCCCCCCCGCGCGGATGACAACGTCTGCTCCAGCGCACCAGAGGACCGAATAAAGCCGAAATGTGACGGCGAGGACACCCACCCTCAGCAGGTGGTCCTGGGAGACGCAGGGCGGCACGTTGTAGAAGTGGAGCACGGCGGAGGGGGGCTGGATGATGTTCTTGGAGGCCTGGCCGGCGCTGCTGAAGCGGTTGTTCCGCGTCATGGAGAAGTCCTTGTAGCTGCTGCTGCCGTCCTCCAGCTCAAACACCTGGCTGGGGATCACCGAGTGCTGCTTGGACACACTGAGAACCCCCCCGCCACACACCAGGGTCTTTAGGACACACTGAGACACAGCAGGGTCTTTAGGACACACTGAGAACCCCCCCCCCCCCCAGCAGGGTCTTTAGGACACACTGAGACCCCCCCCCCCCAGCAGGGTCTTTAGGACACACTGAGAACCCCCCCCCCCCCCCAGCAGGGTCTTTAGGACACACTGAGAACCCCCCCCCCCCCCCAGCAGGGTCTTTAGGACACACTGAGACCCCCCCCCCCCAGCAGGGTCTTTAGGGACAGGGATGTGCACTACACTATGCCCAATGGACACACTGAAGAGTCTCTAGGGTCTCTAGGCACAGCTGTTATCCAGCACTGGCCTAGCCAGTCGTCGTCCCCCCCCCCCCCCCCCTTTGAATGCAGGGATGAAAAGATTTGTTTATGTATGTAAAATGTGGGTGCCAGACCAGGTGAGAACCACTGGTGTAGGGTGCACCTGTTCACAGTGAGCCTGTGCTGTCTAACGACCTCTATGTCCTCACAGGAACCAGCAGGCCGTACAGCAGGCCGAACACCCAGCCTCTTTATCTGAAGTGCAGACGGCCAGCAGGTGCACAACACAGGCTCTGGAAGCGGTTCATCCAGCATGACCGCCTGCTGCCATGCTTCAGGGCCCGGCCCGAGATGGGGAGGGAGAGGTCAGCTGTAGTAGAGTAGTCTTCTGCAGTACTAGTACTGCATGTAGTAGTCTTCTGCAGTACTAGTACTGCATGTAGTAGTCTTCTGCAGTACTAGTACTGAATGTAGTAGTCTTCTGCAGTACCAGTACTGAATGTAGTAGTCTTCTGCAGTACTAGTACTGAATGTAGTAGTCTTCTGCAGTACTAGTACTGAATGTAGTAGTCTTCTGCAGTACTAGTACTGAATGTAATAGTCTTCTGCAGTACTAGTACTGAATGTAATAGTCTTCTGCAGTACTAGTACTGAATGTAATAGTCTTCTGCAGTACTAGTACGGCATGTAGTAGTCTTCTGCAGTACTAGTACGGCATGTAATAGTGTGTGTGTAGAGGTAGTGTGTGTGTGTGTAAAGGAGGTGTGTGTGTGTGTGTAGAGGTAGTGTGTGTGTGTGTAAAGGAGGTGTGTGTGTGTGTAGAGGTAGTGTGTGTGTGTAGCTGTGTGTGTGTGTGTGTGTGTAGAGGTAGTGTGTGTGTGAGTGTGTAAAGGAGGTGTGTATGTGTGTGTGTAGAGGTAGTGTGTGTGTAGAGGAGGTGTGTGTGTGTGTGTGTGTGTGTGTAGAGGTAGTGTGTGTGTAGAGGTGTGTGTGTGTGTGTGTGTGTAGAGGTAGTGTGTGTGTGTGTGTGTGTGTGTGTGTGTGTGTGTGTGTGTGTGTGTGTGTGTAGAGGTAGTGTGTGTGTGTCTCACCAGACGTTGAGTCTCTTAGCGAACACGCGGATGCTGTTGAGGTGAGTGATGGCTCGGTCCACAGCGTACTCGTCCCCCATCTCCACCAGGGACGTCCCAGGAACGCTCTTCATAAACTTCACCTGCAGGACGCACAGGGGGAGGGCTTTACACACACTCACACACACACACTACCTTTACACACACACACACTACCTTTACACACACTCACACACACACACACTACCTTTACACACACACACACACACACACACTACCTTTACACACACACACACACACACTACCTTTACACACACTCACACACACACACACTACCTTTACACACACTCACACACACACTACCTTTACACACACACACTCACACACACACACTACCGTTACACACACACTACCTTTACACACACACTACCTTTACACACACACTACCTTTACACACACACTACCTTTACACACACACACACACACACACTACCTTTACACACACTCACACACACACACACTACCTTTACACACACACACTCACACACACACACTACCTTTACACACACTCACACACACACTACCTTTACACACACACACTACCTTTACACACACACACTACCTTTACACACACACTACCTTTACACACACACACACACACACTACCCTTACACATACACACACACATGCACGCACACAGACACACATACTCATGCGCACACAGACACACACTACCCTTACACACACACACACACACACACTTCCTTTACACACACACAACATTTACCCACTAACACACACACACACACACACACACACACACACACACACACACACACACCTTTTCGATGTTGCCGTAGAGACAGAAGAGGTTGAAGATGCGGGTGCAGTTCATCTTGGAGGGGTGGAGGCCACTCACCATGGCGACGGAGCTGGAGGCTTGGCTAGAATACGAGGAGGAGGACGACTGGGGCAGAGGGTAGGACACCATGTCCGGGACGTCCAGGGAGCCCAGCTTGTACCTGCTGTTGCCAGGCAGCGGCAGCAGGGGGCAGGGCTGGCCTGGGGGAGGCAGGGCAGAGTTCAGATGCACAGCAGAGGCCGTTTAGATGAACCACCGGCGAGAGGTCTTTGAATGCTATGTTGGTCAGATAAACGGACGAGCTCACAGTCACGGTTGTTTTCTAACTCATTTCCAATCGGCTATTTTCCTAAAACCTAATCTTATGAAAACCTTTGTCTTTGCTTTCTTCATGCTACCATTGTGTGCCTGCGCACAGAGCTCCCATCACCCTCTTATATCCCTGGAGGGAGGGTCCCCCTTCTGTGTTCCTTCTCAAGGTTTCTCCCCTCTGGCTTTGGGGAGTTTCTCCTCATCCCTTAGAGGATTAGTGTTAGGGCTGGCGTATCACGTGGGTTCTGAGAAGCCCTGTGAGAGCTGGAGCTGTGATCAAGAGCTCGAGACACCCACCTGACCTGGCTGTGGTGTGTGTGTGTGTCTTACCATAGCCTTTATCGTTGTAGGAAGATGGGTGTTCTCCTAGGATGGCCTGCCTCTTCCTGCCTTTCCCCCGGTCTGAAACAACCAACACGTTATTGACACATAGGAATAACGTAGGAATCACGGGATACATGGGGAACTTTGTGTGCGCGCCACCCTGTGGTTGAGAAAGGTACTACTACTTGTTTGACAACAGTCCTTGGGCAGCCGGACTCACTCTAGCAGGTACTCAGTCGCATCTCTTTCGACATTTAAATATAACGATGACCGCCACTTTCAGTTACCATAGAAACGCTGATATGAAGGTTATTATCCACCACAAAATAAACGTATGTACTGATCTTGCTTTTCATTCACACAGTCCTTATTACGTCATTTGTATCAAGTCATGCATCAAGTCATGTTGGGTGAATAAATCAACAGAGTTTGAATGTACTCCTCAGCACTCAGAGAAAAGAGGGAATCCGCCAGCAGATGGCGCCAGAGACTACGTTGCTTTTGTGGTACAGAACAACTGACTACTAGTATTACAGTAGTAGTACTATTACTAGTTACACTGTGTAGGACTGTCTTCACAGCAACTAAACACAAAGAAAGAAAAGGAACATTTTGGCTTAAATACCTTCATGCTAAAATGAACATTACAGGCTAAACATGTCTAGTGGCAAACATGTCAAAACGTATATAATGGGACACCCAATAGCTACAACCAACATTATCCACAAATCGTAACAAATGTTAATAACCGGTTTCAACAATGGTGAAACTACCTCTCACGTCATAAAACACCTCTGAACACCTGATATGCCGCTGGTGCCCGTTAGTAGGGGAAATGTAACCCATTATAGAAAATAAAAAACTGAAGGAAACAACAGGCATGAACCAAGTGAGAGATAGAGAAAAAGTGAAAGAGTACTTTTAACCTAATATACATTTAGCAAACTCAACGGAATTGTGATCCAGAGGAACAGATTCTCAAAGTATTCAGGGTTTACTTTTTAGTCTGCAAACTAACATATAAATGGGCAAGGTTTACTGAGCAGATTACAGACTCTGTTTACTGGGATTAAACGCCATGAAGACCCTCTGTTTACTGGGATTAAACGCCATGAAGACACTGTTTACTGGGATTAAACGCCATGAAGACACTGTTTACTGGGATTAAACACCATGAAGACACTGTTTACTGGGATTAAACGCCATGAAGACACTCTGTTTACTGGGATTAAACGCCATGAAGACACTCTGTTTACTGGGATTAGCTGCTGAAACGCCATGAAGACCCTCTGTTTACTGGGATTAAACGCCATGAAGACACCTGTTTACTGGGATTAAACACCATGAAGACACTGTTTACTGGGATTAAACGCCATGAAGACCCTGTTTACTGGGATTAAATGCCATGAAGACCCTCTGTTTACTGGGATTAAACGCCATGAAGACACTCTGTTTACTGGGATTAAACAGAAAAGTGCCAATGTTGAACAATGCAGTGAGACAGAGGGAGAGAGAGAGAGAGAGAGAGAGAGAGAGAGAGAGAGAGAGAGCGAGAGAGAGAGAGAGAGAGAGACAGAGCCACAGAGAGAGACAGGTAGAGAGAGAGAGAGAGAGAGAGAGAGAGAGAGAGAGAGAGAGAGAGAGAGAGAGAGAGAGAGAGAGAGAGAGAGAGAGAGAGACACACAGGTAGAGAGAGAGAGAGAGAGAGCCACAGGTAGAGAGAGAGAGAGAGAGAGAGAGCCACAGGTAGAGGGAGAGAGAGAGAGAGAGAGAGAGAGAGAGAGAGAGAGAGAGAGAGAGAGAGAGAGAGAGAGAGGCAGGTCTAACCATTAACTAATAAAGAGAACCATGTAACACTTTAGGAAACATGAGAGCAGGTATGTATCGTTCTACGTCCTTGTGTTCAAAGACACGGGACACAAACACACACACACACACAAAGCAAACAAAGCAAACGCTGTTCTTAAGTTATTAACCTAGTGAAATTAATGAATTTTTCTTATATCAAAAAATGATGCGTCTGTTATTTACATGAGTTTGTTGTCTGAAACAAAATGTTTTCATCAGAACAGATAAATCCGAGTGAATCCGATCGTCAACAGAATCCACATCCTCTGGAGTTCGTAAAAAAACAAAAAAAAACAGGAATCATCATCATCATCATCAGTGGACGGTCTAACCTTACGGCCCCGTGTGATGATGTCACACCTAGCGGTAGCGACGGGCAGAGGGCCGGCGGAGGGGGGGGGGGGCGGTTAGCTCCGGCGGACGCTGTGTGGCTACAGACAGCCTGTAGAGAAGCAGGGGGTCATTAAGGAGAGGGCTCCACACACAGACGACTGAAGCTTCCTGGGCGTGTTGGAGCATCGCTGCATGGCAGTGAGGAGTCAGCTTCCACTCTCTCTCTCTCTCTCTCTCTCTCTCTCTCTCTCTCTCTCTCTCTCTCTCTCTCTCTCTCTCTCTCTCTCTCTCTCTTTGGGTGGAGAGGTGGATGATGATGCAAGAAAAGATGCCGTGCAGAGTCAGCCTTACGTCCGTAGCTTTGTGTTTCCCCCTCTGCTCTCTCTCTCTCTCCCTTTCTCTCTCTCTCTCTCTCTCTCTCTCTCCTCGTCCCTCTGCAGTCTCTCTCCCTCCCCGGCAGAGGGGCGGGTGCAGAATGGTGATTGACAGGTGTGAGAGTGTGTTGATTGGAGCAGGTGAGTAGAGGAAGTGAGAGGAGAACTTGTGGTGGAGGAGGACGAGGAGGAGGAGGAGGAGGAGGAGATGTCCCACTACAGAGATCTTCCACACGGGAGCTCATAGCAAGTCCGTTTCCTAAGTGCTGTGGGCCGCGTTATCTGAATGCAACGCTACAGCCGCCGGCAGCGAGAGAGAGAGAGCTCTATGGCCTTGTATGTGTACGGTTGGATAGACACGAGGCACACAGAATGAGGGCAGAGTCCTACCTCGTCGCACCAGGTAGGGCTTGGTGTAGTCCCAGCTCTCCGTGTCGTTCCTGATCACGTTGAGGCGTGTGGGCTGCAGGGAGGGAGACCAGGGCTTAGAGAAGACAACACAACAATGCACACCCCCCGACTGCACAACACGGGCACGCTCCCTACGTCACACAACACAACAACGCACACTCCCGACTGCACAACAGGGGCACGCTCCCTACGTCACACAACACAACAACACACTCCCCAACTACCCTAGCATATTCTATCTGGTCAGGATTCTGCTGTGTTGATAGGTGAGGAGGGAGGAGGTAAGGAGGCGAGGAGAGAGGAGGTAAGGAGGCGAGGAGGGAGGAGGTAAGGGGTCGAGGAGGGAGGAGGTAAGGAGGTGAGGAGGCGAGGAGAGAGGAGGTAAGGAGGCGAGGAGGTAAGGAGGCGAGGAGAGAGGAGGTAAGGAGGCGAGGAGGGAGGAGGTAAGGAGGTGAGGAGGGAGGAGGTAAGGAGGTAAGGAGGCGAGGAGGCGAGGAGGCGAGGAGGGAGGAGGTAAGGAGGTGAGGAGGGAGGAGGTAAGGAGGTGAGGAGCCGAGGAGAGAGGAGGTAAGGAGGCGAGGAGGTAAGGAGTCGAGGAGAGAGGAGGCGAGGAGGCGAGGAGGGAGGAGGTAAGGAGGTGAGGAGGGAGGAGGTAAGGAGGTGAGGAGCCGAGGAGAGAGGAGGTAAGGAGGCGAGGAGGTAAGGAGTCGAGGAGAGAGGAGGTAAGGAGGCGAGGAGGGAGGAGGTAAGGAGGTGAGGAGGGAGGAGGTAAGGAGGTAAGGAGTCGAGGAGAGAGGAGGTAAGGAGGCGAGGAGGGAGGAGTCGAGGAGAGAGGAGGTAAGGAGGCGAGGAGGGAGGAGGCGAGGAGGGAGGAGGTAAGGAGGTGAGGCGGGAGGAGGCAGAAGGTACCTACCCTAGCATACTCTATCTTCAGAGTGCAGCAGCCAGCGTAGATGTCCGCTCCGTTCAGCGCTGCCTTGGCCTTCTGGGCACACTGGACCGACTCGAACCTGGAGACGGAGGTTAAGGAACCAACACACACACACACACACACACACACACACACACACACACACACACACACACACACAGTAAGGATACTCCACACACACACACACACACACACACAGTAAGGATACTCCACACACACACACACACACACACACACACACACACACAGTAAGGATACTCCACACACACACACACACATAGTAAGGATACTCCACACACACACACACACACACACACACACACAGTAAGGATACTCCACACACACACACACAGTAAGGATACTCCACACACACACACACACACACACACACACAGTAAGGATACTCCACACACACACACACAGTAAGGATACTCCATACACACACACACACACACACACACACACACAGTAAGGATACTCCACACACACACACAGTAAGGATACTCCACACACACACACACACACACACACACACAGTAAGGATACTCCACACACACACACAGTAAGGATACTCCACACACACACACACAGTAAGGATACTCCATACACACACACACACACACACACACACACACAGTAAGGATACTCCACCATGGCTTGTATTCCGTTGCGTTTGAAGATGACGATGCGCAGCACGCTGCCCATAGGGTTACACACCGTGTAGAGCACGTCCTGCACAACACATACACACACATGCACGCACACACACAAACAGACACACACACACACACACACACACAGAACAGAGTTATACACTCTACACACAGCTTCCTGGTGGCAGGTGTGGGTGTGTGAGGGGTACAGTGTGTGTGTGTTACCGTGGTGATGGTAAACAGTGTGTGTGTTACCGTGGTGATGGGCTACAGTGTGTATGTTACCGTGGTGATGGGGTACAGAGTGTATGTTACCGTGGTGATGGGGAACAGTGTGTGTTGCCGTGGTGATGGGGTAGTGTGTGTGTTACCATGGTAATGGGGTAGTGTGTGTGTTACCGTGGTGATGGGGTACAGTGTGTGTGTTACTGTGGTGATGGGGTACAGTGTGTGTTACCGTGGTGATGGAGTAGTGTGTGTGTTACCGTGGTGATGGGGTACAGTGTGTGTGTTACCGTGGTGATGGGGTACAGTGTGTGTTACCGTGGTGATGGGGTAGTGTGTGTGTTACCGTGGTGATGGGGTAGTGTGTGTGTTACCGTGGTGATGGGGTACATTGTGTGTTACCGTGGTGATGGGGTACAGTGTGTGTTACCGTGGTGATGGGGTAGTGTGTGTGTTACCGTGGTGATGGGGTAGTGTGTGTGTTACCGTGGTGATGGGGTACATTGTGTGTTACCGTGGTGATGGGGTACAGTGTGTGTTACCGTGGTGATGGGGTAGTGTGTATGTTACCGTAGTGATGGGGTAGTGTGTGTTACCGTGGTGATGGGGTACATTGTGTGTTACTGTGGTGATGGGGTAGTGTGTGTGTTACCGTGGTGATGGGGTACATTGTGTGTTACCGTGGTGATGGAGTAGTGTGTGTGTTAGCGTGATGATGGGGTAGTGTGTGTGTTACCGTGGTGATGGGGTACAGTGGGTTCTGGATGGACAGCAGCAGGACTTTGTTTCCACTGTTGGGGTTGTCAGCGTTGGTGGGCCGCGTGATGCGCTTCGACGTGGAGTAGTTGAAGTAGGCCTGCTGGCCTGCACACACACAGACACACACAGTACACAACACACTGTTAGGGTTGTGTTGTAGAGTTGGGTAACTGTGTTGTTGTGTGTTATGTAGTGTGTGTGTGTGTGTGTATGGATGTGTGTGTGTATGTAGTGTGTTATGTAGTGTGTCTGTGTGTGAGTGTGTGTGTGTGTGTGTTATGTAGTGTGTGTGTGTTATGTAGTGTGTGTGTGTGTTATGTAGTGTGTGTGTGTGTGTGTTATGTAGTGTGTGTGTGTGTTATGTAGTGTGTGTGTGTGTGTTATGTAGTGTGTCTGTGTGTGAGTGTGTGTGTGTGTGTTATGTAGTGTGTGTGTGTGTTGTGTGTGTGTGTGTGTTATGTAGTGTGTGTGTGTGTGTGTGTTATGTAGTGTGTGTGTGTGTGTGTGTTATGTAGTGTGTGTGTGTGTGTGTTATGTAGTGTGTCTGTGTGTGAGTGTGTGTGTGTGTTATGTAGTGTGTGTGTGTGTGTGTGTGTTATGTAGTGTGTGTGTGTGTTATGTAGTGTGTGTGTGTGTTATGTAGTGTGTGTGTGTTATGTAGTGTGTGTGTGTGTGTTATGTAGTGTGTGTGTGTTATGTAGTGTGTGTGTGTTATGTAGTGTGTGTGTGTTATGTAGTGTGTGTGTGTGTTGTGTAGTATGTGTGTGTGTGTTGTGTAGTGTGTGTGTGTGTTGTGTAGTGTGTGTGTGTTGTGTAGTGTGTGTGTTGTGTAGTGTGTGTGTGTTGTGTAGTGTGTGTGTGTGTTATGTAGTGTGTGTGTGTTGTGTAGTGTGTGTGTGTTATGTAGTGCGTGTGTGTGTGTTATGTAGTGTGTGTGTGTGTGTGTTGTGTTGTGTAGTGTGTGTGTGTGTGTTGTGTAGTGTGTGTGTGTTGTGTAGTGTGTGTGTGTGTGTTGTGTAGTGTGTGTGTGTGTTGTGTAGTGTGTGTGTGTGTGTGTGTGTTGTGTTGTGTAGTGTGTGTGTGTGTTGTGTAGTGTGTGTGTGTTGTGTAGTGTGTGTGTGTGTGTTGTGTAGTGTGTGTGTAGTGTGTGTGTGTTGTGTAGTGTGTGTAGTGTGTGTGTGTGTTGTGTAGTGTGTGTGTGTGTTGTGTAGTGTGTGTTGTGTAGTGTGTGTGTAGTGTGTGTGTGTGTTGTGTAGTGTGTGTGTGTGTTGTGTAGTGTGTGTGTGTGTTGTGTAGTGTGTGTTGTGTAGTGTGTGTGTACCTGCTATGTAAACAGGCTCCTTGGCGCCACAGGAGACGCAGCGGTCGGCGCTCTGAGCCTCAGAGAACTCAACCAGCGCCTGACGCTTGAAGGGCATCATCATCACGTAGCTACACACACACACAGTACACAACACATCTTCATCTTCATCATCATCATCATCACGTAGCTACACACACACAGTACACAACACATCTTTATCTTCATCATCATCACGTAGCTACACACACACAGTACAGAACACATCTTCATCATCATCATCATCACGTAGCTACACACACACACACAGAGTACACAACACATCTTCATCTTCATCATCATCACGTAGCTACACACACACACAGTACACAACACATCTTCATCTTCATCATCATCACGTAGCTACACACACACACAGAGTACACAACACATCTTCATCTTCATCATCATCACGTAGCTACACACACACACAGTACACAACACATCTTCATCTTCATCATCATCACGTAGCTACACACACACACAGAGTACACAACACATCTTCATCATCATCATCATCATCACGTAGCTACACACACATCTCCATCACCATCTTCATCATCATCACATAGCTACAAGCACACACACAGTACACAACACATCTTCATCATCATCACATAGCTACACACACACAGTACACAACACATCTTCATCTTCATCATCACGTAGCTACACACACACACACAGTACACAACACATCTTCATCATCATCACATAGCTACAGGCACACAAGGTGGAGGAGGGTCTCACCATATGGCTCCAAACTTGTCCAGGGCCTCCACCAGGTCTGCCTCCACCACCGCCTCACAGAGACCCCTGACATGGACCACTGGGCTGGGGGAGATCTGGTGGCTGTCCTCCCCGTTCTCCTGCACACGCACACACACACACACACACACACGCACGCACACACACACACACACACACACACACACAGCACACACACGCACACACACGCGCAAGCGCACACACGCACAGACGCACGCAAGCGCACACACACAGATGCACGCACACACGCACACACACACAAACACGCACACGCACACAAACGCACGCACACACGCGCACAAAAATATTTATATAATGTAGATAACATAATAATAATAGATCAAAAGGATTAAGGTAATACAAATAAGATATACATTTGAGAGGCACATTTAAACATAGAAATATGACATGATAGATCAGAAGAAAGCTGAACTAAATGACCGATTTGATGAACAAGTTTGTTGTTGTGATACATCCGATCCCTCTGACAGGACTACACTCCCTGACAGAAGGCAGTTGGATGTTTTACTGAATATAAATGTTTTATTGACATGGTGCTACAACAGGACAACGAGCTGAGGGAAAGGAGAGGGGGGGGGGGGGGGGGGGGGGGGGGAAGCAGGGACGACGGACAGAGAGAGAGGAAAGCTGTAACCTGAATACAAGGCTAGTGGTGCCAGCAGAGCCGTGTTCAGCTGTCCAGGTAGCCACGGGACGACTACATACCAACATCTGGGGTTTAATGTGCAGTAAAGGGTGAAGCACTATCTCATTCAGCCTACCGTGGAGGAAGATTGAACACAAATAAAACACGTCGTATTACATAAATGTTTTAGTACAACCCAGCCTCACACCAAAATGTAGCATAGTACTACATTGGTAGTTTCACAATGACGTCTGATTATGAAATAATGGCCGTTAGTCATAAACAGCCACATATGGATATACACGGGAACTGGGGGGTGGGGGGATTCCAAACAAAAATGTAGCTCATGGTTCCACATGTTTGCAATACGTGTTATGTAATAAAATATATAATTTTGGTTGTTTCTTAAACAGAATATAGCCCGCCCCGATTCTAGTCCCTCAAAACCCCAAAATGAGCACGAACAATTAGCCACGAGCAGTTTAACTGACTAACTAAACGTCACATTCAATCACAGAACGAAGATTAGGACAATAAAACTCACATTTCTAGCTAGAAATGTTATCAAAACCCATTTAATACCGAATGTATATCAAAATATAGCATTTTCCACCGAGAATAAAATAAATGTCAGCCATCTTGTTTGTTTTTGCAGGCAGAAACGTGACAGTCACATGACGTGGATGCAGGCCTAGAGAAAAGAATAGGCCAAAAGAAATTGAAACTACTTCGTTTTCCTCTGTGGACCAACGTAGCTATACTACATGTTGGTGTGAGACTGGGTTGGTTATTTGTACATACCGTGTGTTTGCTGCATTTTGATAAACAGAGTGCTAGTTGTCTTTTCATATACAGAATGTTGTAGTTGTATTTTCATATTCAGTACGTTGGTTGTATTTTTATATACCGTAGCTCTATTTCATCTACGACGTTTCATTCCTAATATTAGCGTTAGTTTGTATTTGCTACACTATCTAAGTTGTGTGTACAGTGTCTGTGGTTCTCTCTAGTCTCGTGCTCACTGGGTTTTCCTCTGCCTGCTGCTCTTACTTCCCTTTCCATCAGGTCTCACTTCCACCTCTGCTCGTCATTGTCCCTAGTTTCTAGTGTTCAAATGGGACCGCTTCTGCCTCGCTAGCCTCTGTGTCACTAGCCTCCGTGTCGCTAGCCTCTGAACTGCTAGCTTCTGCCTTGCTAGCTTCTCCCTCGCTAGTGTCTGTGTTGCTAGCTTCTCCCTCGCTAGTGTCTGTGTTGCTAGCTTCTGCCTCGCTAGCCTCTGTGTCGCTAGCCTCTGTGTCACTAGCCTCCGTGTCGCTAGCCTCTGAACTGCTACCTTCTGCCTTGCTAGCTTCTCCCTCTCTAGTGTCTGTGTTGCTAGCTTCTGACCTCATTAGTGTCTGTGTCGCTAGCCTCTGAACTGCTAGCTTCTGCCTTGCTAGCTTCTCCATCGCTAGTGTCTGTGTTGCTAGCTTCTCCCTCACTAGTGTCTGTGTTGCTAGCTTCTGACCTCATTAGTGTCTGTCACTAGCGTCTGTGTCGCTAGCCTCTGAACTGCTAGCCTCTGCCTTGCTAGCTTCTCCCTCGCTAGTGTCTGTGTTGCTAGCTTCTCCCTCGCTAGTGTCTGTGTTGCTAGCTTCTGACCTCATTAGTGTCTGTGTCGCTAGCATCTGTGTCGCTAGTCTCCATGTCGCTAGCCTCTGAACTGCTAGCTTCTCCCTCGCTAGTGTCTGTGTTGCTATCTTCTCCCTCGCTAGTGTCTGTGTTGGTAGCTTCTGACCTCATTAGTGTCTGTGTCGCTAGTCTCCGTGTCGCTAGCCTCTGAACTGCTACCTTCTCCCTCGCTAGCGTCTGTGTTGCTAGCTTCTGACCTCATTAGTCTCCATGTCGCTAGCCTCTGAAATGCTAGCTTCTCCCTCGCTAGCGTCTGTGTTGCTAGCTTCTGACCTCATTAGTCTCCGTGTCGCTAGCCTCTGAAATGCTAGCTTCTCCCTCGCTAGCGTCTGTGTTGCTAGCTTCTGACCTCATTAGTCTCCGTGTCGCTAGCCTCTGAAATGCTAGCTTCTCCCTCGCTAGCGTCTGTGTTGCTAGCTTCTGACCTCATTAGTGTCTGTGTCGCTAGCGTCTGTGTCGCTTGGCTTTGAGTCACTAGCCTCTGTCTGGCTTATCTCCGCAACAATAGGTTGTGCCTCACTAGCTTGTGCCTCACTATCCTCTGAGCTGCAAATCTCTTAGCCACAAGCCTCCATGACACTAACCTCCACAACGCTAGCCTCGATAAAGTTTAATGATACCGCTGCCTGATCATTGCTTCTCAGGGATTTTTAGGATTGCTTTTCGTCTAAGTGCAAAAAAGCTCAAAATGCAGAATCCAATATGCCTATTTGCCTCGTTAGCTTCTGCACTTTGAGCTTCTGTGTCGCTAGCTGCTGCTATGCTAACCCGCTAACTGCTGCTGCTGCACTAACCCGCTAGCTGCTGCTGCTGCGCTAACCCGCTAGCTGCTGCGCTAACCCGCTAGCTGCTGCTGCTGCGCTAACCCGCTAGCTGCTGCTGCTGCGCTAACCCGCTAGCTGCTGCTGCGCTAACCCGCTAGCTTCTGCTGCTGCGCTAACCCGCTAGCTGCTGCTGCTGCGCTAACCCGCTAGCTGCTGCTGCGCTAACCCGCTAGCTGCTGCTGCGCTAACCCGCTAGCTGCTGCTGCGCTAACCGCGCTGCCAGCCTGTGTGTCAGGTATCTTCCAGTAGACCATGTGGTGGTACTCGTGGGTACATCCCAATGCAGCGCGGCAGTCCAGTGTACCATCTCCCTGCCTCCGTCCCAAGGTCACAGTAATACAATGACCCAGCAACAGCAGAACTGTTCCCCAACAACGGCACTTTCACTCCTGGCCGTCTCTAGTAGTCAGCAATAATCTCCCACACACACTGCGGTAGAGGGAGGGTGTGTGTGTGTGTCTGTGTGTGTCTGTGTGTGTGTGTAGCTAGGGAGTGAGTGTCTGTGTGTTATTTAAAGCTGGTTGGTAGTCAGTAAAGACATTGAATGTAGGCCAGGCAAGAAGAGAGCTTCAGCAGTGTGTGTGTGTGTGTGTGTGTGTGTGTGTGTGTGTGTGTGTGTGTGTGTGTGTGTGTGTGTGTGTGTGTGTGTGTGTGTGTGTGTGTGTGTGTGTGTGTGTGTGTGTGTGTGTGTGTGTGTGTGTGTTTTAACAGAAGAACAGTAGGAATAAATTAATGTCATGCAGAATGTAATGTGATGTGTCTTCTTGTCTGCTTCTACTATACTGCACACACACACGCGCACACGCATGCACACACACACACACACACACGCACACACACAAACACACACACAGGTTTCCGGTACCACAGTATGTAGGTTAGTTAGTAAGTAATCAGGACATAAAATTTTCAACAGCTCAACTTGGAGCCTGACCGCTCATGTGTCTTTCCATACACACCCACACTCACACAAACCCACGCAGCATTACCACGCACGAACACACGCACATATATACGCACACATGCGCACACACACACACACATGTTGCATGGGAGGTGTCTATCTGCGGTTAAGGCATCATCGCTGGGATGAGAAGATCAACAGGTAGTGCACAGGATATGACCTCACAACTCTTTGATCGTCTACTTAACGATCAATTTGATGGGTCAGTGATCGGAGTCCGATCCATAGAGAGGATCCTAACATCACAGCGGAAGCAGAGCATCCTGTTCACTATAAGGTAGCTCTACCTGACTACATCACCAACTCTACCTGTTCACTATAAGGTAGCTCTACCTGACTACATCACCAACTCTACCTGTTCACTATAAGGTTGCTCTACCTGACTACATCACCAACTCTACCTGTTCACTATAAGGTAGCTCTACCTGACTACATCACTAACTCTACCTGTTCACTATAAGGTAGCTCTACCTGACTACATCACTAACTCTACCTGTTCACTATCAAGTAACTCTTAAAAAAATGTGGAGCTTATTTGCATGCTTTATTAATGTTTTGTTGTGTTTCAACTGACTATAATTACTGACTAATGAATGTTTGTATAATATTTTACTGTGACGTCGATCTTTGTTAAGTTGCTTTAAGTATTTTCAAAAGTGATAGTCTATAAACCTTTAAATACTATATGTAACTTATGTGCTCAATAAGTCAAACCTGAAAAATAACCCAAGATAAATAGCACAACTGAAATAGGGCGAATACCAGTAGTTTGGACATTTGCAAATACAATTTCTACTTGAAAGGATGTTTTGTTGTTCAACGTCAGGGGATGACCAAGCTGTAAACCAGTTACCACCGGTGTCCTCAAAGGCAGGTCTATAAACGTCTCCACTACTCCCAGCTGCTAACAGTTTGAGCATGACCATTTAGTAACCAGCGGTGTGTCTCTCTCTCTGTAGGACAAGCCTCACAACACACAACCCAAAACCGAGCCATTCCGATACCACTCCCCATATCCCACTAGCTCTAGCATCACACCGTTTAAAAATAAATCCAGGTAGCTGTTGCTATGCTTTATTATAACATAGTATAATATAGCATATATAGTATAATATTCCATGTATTCAATTACATAACACTGGCTGAACTCAGTAGAACCAGGTAGAACAGAACCTGGTAGAATGCAGCAGAACCCAGTAGAACAGAACCCGGTAGAACGCAGTAGAACAGAACCTGGTAAAACGCAGTAGAACCCAGTAGAACAGAATGCAGTAGAACATAACCCAGCAGAACGCAGTAGAACAGAATGCAGTAGAATGCAGCAGAACTCTGTAGAATACAGCAGAACCCAGTAGAACAGAACCCAACAGAATGCAACAGAACACAGAATAAAGCAGAAGGCAGTCAACACAGCTGTGTTCCTTGCAACCCCTTGCACCATTTCCACCTGCAGTATGACACCAGTGTAATTTCCTGTGTGTTGATGTGCAGGGCAACTTAAGGAGCATGGATGTGAGAGCAAACAATGTCTCCACTCTCCCTGAAACTAAAACCAAACAACACTACTTCTTTCTCTTCCATCGGAAAACATTCTAGAAAGATGTTGCATGCTACAGAGACCAACGAGGTCGGTAAATAATATATAAGTCTTTAAGTAAGAGAAGCCAGTAGGCTAGGTCAGAACATCTTGCTGGACGGGATGGAAAACAAGAGAGCTCCTTTCAACAGCCAAACCCAAACATTGTTCTATCAAGCTCCTTGTGACTGAGATGCAACAGCACTGACGCTGTCCTTTGCATGATTGAAATATCATCTTGTAGCTCTCTCTCTCTCTGTAAAGCTGAAAGTAGAATTCAGATACAAATAGACTTTGTTGCTTAAAGTTTACTTTATTTGATACAAATTATTTCATTGTCTATTGTAAATTCCTATTTGTTGTAATTTGGTATTCTATCTATGATCCATCCATCTCTATCTATTCTATTGAGGCATTCTAATGCAGAGTAAAAATCCTGTTTTCAGCCCAAAGTCACTACAAACTGTCAACCTCACAAACGACGAATGATGGATTGAAGAGGGAGGGTCGACATCTTACCCAGAGAGCAGTGCTTTTATGTTCTCCAAACCACAGCGAGCTGAGACCCCCACCAGCGCCTCACCACTTCCTCTGTGCACCACCCCGTGCACAAGGCAAGCATGCTATGATGGACACATTTCTTGGCTGTCATAAGAGTTTAAGGTGTTCACTGTCAATGTCCAAGTGAGCACAGCGAACAAAGTGGATTCATCTTTAGTGAATAC